>SNQJ01S0100695.1:13721-26701 GCA_010110895.2 Picea sitchensis | reverse complement strand
TGTTTACGCAAAAACTTTTTTTCTTAAAGTTATTCTCTTTAAAGAAATTTCTGTGTTTGTACTTCTCCTCATCATCACATGTCTGATCCTTTCCTTTGTGGGGACATTTATTTGCAAAATGACCTATTCTACCATAGTTGAAACATTTGAAAGGCAGTTTACCTTTGTATTTGTCTGATCCCTTCTTCAGTCTCTTCACAAATTTTGCTTCAATTTCATCGGGCTTAGAATCCTCATTCTTGTATGCTTTAAATGATGCTTCTCTAGAGGTGGGTTTATCTTTAACTATTCGCATTTCATATGCAGTCAATGTTCCTAGAAGTTGATCAAACTCCAAGGTTTTTAGATCATTAAGTTCTTCTATAGCAAAGACTTTCGGGTTGAACCTATCTGGGAGAGATCTCAAGACTTTCTGAACTAAAGAAGGTTCTTCAATTGTTTCACCAAGTGCTTTCATTGCATTTACCATTTCTTCTACTCTCAGAAAGTATTTTCCAACAGTTTCATCTTCCTTCATCTTCAATTGTTCAAACTGTATTCTGTAGGTTTGAAGCTTGGCATCCTTTACCTTTTCATTACCTTCATAACTACTAATGAGTTTGTCCCACATTTCTTTGGCAGTTCCTAGGTGCATAACTTTTACAAATTCTGCTTCTGCAAGCCCACTCAAGATAGCATTCATAGCCTTAGCGTTGAAGCTAAATTCTAGCTTGTCATCCTTATTAGCTAGTACAACTGGCTTTACATAACCAGTGTCTACCACATCCCAGACGTCTGCACCTAAAGCCATTATGTAGGTTCTCATTCTAACTTTCCAGAAGGCAAAGTTTGTTCCATTGAACAGAGGGGCCTTATTGATTGAATTTCCTTCATGGCTTGACATGTTTAAGCTCTAGGATCTGCCCTTAGATAAAAGGGGCCAACTCTGATACCAATTGTTGGAGAACTGAGAGGGGGGGGTGAATCAGTTGTTACCGTGCTTAAAAAATTATGCTTATTTTAAAATTTTTACAAAAAACTCAATGATAATCACAATAATGCAAGGAGATAAGTAATAGCACATTCAACATCAATCACACATATGAGATACAGAGAGACAAATATTTACTGAGGAAACTCATAAGGGGTAAAAACCTCTTCTTCTTTATATGATAAGTAATATTTACATTCTTTACATTATCATACATATGAGCACCAACTCATAATGAGGCTGCAACCTCTGTTTTGTAAGCTGCTTCTTGCTGAGAGCACCAACTCTCTGGTTTCTCTAGCACCAACTAGAAGGAAGCACCAACTCCCTGATTTCTCTAGCACCAATTAGAGGGAAGCACCTACTCCCCTAGTGTTCCAGCACTAACTGGATGGAAACACCAACTTTCAATCATACAGACACCAACCTGTAAAACAGAGAACAACAGTTCTCCCTTGCACCACCCTGCCACCCTGGTTTCTCTGGCTGCAACCAGATGGAAGCTACAACTCCCTATGTTGAAGCACCCACTTGAACCTCTGAGGAAAACAGTCCTCCCTAACACCTCCCTTCCACCCTAACATATAAATTTTGCTAATGAAACTTATCACAGTGATACAATTTTTATCATTGGCTTACCAGACTTATCACTGTTCTTCTACACTGAGTTGCTCTGTCTGCATCAATGTCTTTTGCACACTCCTCTACGCTTTAAGTTCTTCTCTCGTTATGCACTGTGTGTCATCTCCATCTCATTTGCCATTCCTCTGCCCTCTATTTCAGCTGTTGTACATTCCTCCTTCTACACTCCTCAATCCTCACAACAACAACAACAAAAAAACATCTATTCTCTATTCTGCATACTTATAGTCTTTGTGCACCTTGTGCATGCTCTTCCGCCATTCTTTTGCATGCTCTCTCATGTCGAGTACTCTACCTGTTCATCATGGAAACTCTTCAACTTCTCTGGAAGTTCGATCCATCTGTCAATTGTCACTGGGTGTTAAGTCGAGATTCTTCAGCTTCTCTGGCAGTTGAGACTCTTCGTCTTCTCTGTCATAGACGAGCTCATCCTCTGGCAGAAACCATCATTTGCTTCTAGCAGTTATATTGTGGAGTGCAACAGTAGCTCTCCGATCTTATTCAAATTCATCTGCACTGTTGAATTGTCTTCATTGAATCTTGCGTTCATTTTTCATTTCGCACTTCGACATTTCAGGATCCTTGTGGTAAGGAATTCGTTACTCTCCATGTCCCGATCCCCGAAACTCTGAAATAGAGATTATCTGCACTAGCTCCTTCCTCCATCTTCTGCTGATGTGACCAATGGCTGTGACCACAGGCTGAGCCAAAAAGTGTTTCACATTTCGGCATTTCAGCAATCTTGTTGTGTGGCATCTCGACTCTCCAAGTCGTGATCTCCAAAACTTCGAAATGGAGCTTGTCGGTTCGAGCTCTTCTCTACAGCTCTTCGATCTCCAGATCAACGGTCCACAATCCGAGGTGATTGGACAGCTATCCATATAGTGCTTTCGCGATTTCGTTTTTCGACATTTCGGCGTTCCTGTGGTGATGAGTTCTTGATGCTCCATGTCCCGGTATACGAAGCTTCGAAATAGAGCTTGGTTGCACTAGCTCCGATCATTTCGGCATTTCGCATTTCGGCTTTTCACGATTCTTGTGATGAAGAGTTTCGTTACTTGACTCTTCCAACTCCCGGTATTCGAAGCTCCGAAATGGAGTCGGATCAACGATCCACACTCTAGATGATTCGACGGTCCAGATCTCTTCGTGATTTCGCACATCGCGACTTTGGCATTCTTGACGTGAGAGTTCTTGACAACTCCACCTCCCGGTCTGCGAAACTTCGAAATGGAGTCAACTCAACTTTTTGGCTTTTCGCATTTCGCAACTTCGAGATTCCTGTCGTGAGAGTCCTCGACATCTCCAACTCCCGGTATCCGAACCTCCGGTATGGAGTCTTTGACATTTCGCGATTTCGCATTTCGCGAATTCGGGTTTCACGACTTCGGGACTCCTTTAGTAAGAGTTCTTGACATCCCCAACTCCCGGTATCCGAAATCCCGGTATCCGAAACTGTCTCTTGCTTTCGGGATTTCGGCGTTTCGCATTTCGCGATTCCGGGAGTCCTGTGGTGAAGTGTTTTGACACTTCAACTCCCGGTATCCGAAATTGTCCTTTTCCTTCAAGGATTTTGGCGTTTCACATTTCACGATTCCGGGACTCCTGATGATGAAGAGTCTTGACTCTTCCACCTCCCGGTATCCGAAACTCTGAAATGGAGTTATTTCCCGGTCTGCGAAACTCTTCGTTTATGTGCCTATTTCGGGATTTCGACGTTTCGGATTTTGCAACTCCGGGACTCTTGTGTTGAAGAGTCTCAACTCTTGACTTCTCAATCTCCCGGTATCCGAAACTCCGAAATGGAGTTTACGCTTATGATCTTTCCATGCAATTATCCCTGCGCTGCTGATCTTCCTTGCCTGCTTGTTTGCCATCAAATAAACAAACACAGTCTTGCACTCTTCGTGCACCTCTGCACTATCTCTTTTGAGCTTAGGTTGTCCCTGTTTTTCCATCGCTGCATACTCTGATCTTGCCATCAATGACAAACACACCTACCTGTAAACATGCCAACATAATCATGACTCAAAATTTCACGGTGATTTTTGGAAATCCTTAGGGAAACTTTTACATTGTCAGTTTATGATCTATAATGTGCTTCATCCACAAATTGATGTCCAAACTCAAGTAGTGAACATATCCTTGGTTCATGCTTTTCCCATCTACCACAGACATAACAAGCAATGGGATTGGTACTTGTATATTTTGCAGCATAGTTATATCAAAGCCACTCATGTTTAAACAAGACATTCTCCTTTTGAGGTCTATTTTGGGCCTCATCCTCTTCTCCTTATGAGATTCTTGTTGCTCTCCTAGCGCCATCCACATCCCACCAACAGATGTACAACACATATTATTATTTTTTGAAAAGCTTGGTTAAGATCCACATCTCATCAATAGTCCATTCATGATCAACATCTATTTGCTCCACATTTTAAGGTTGAAAACCAAAACTAGTTGCATTTGGATTAAAAAATGTTTCAAAAATAACCAACTTCATAAGCTCAAGCCCATTCACTATGGTCCTTGAACTATCATACAACAAATGAACCATAGTGATTTCAATTTGGACATCTCACCTTAACTTCACATCAATGACATGGCGAATGTCAACCAGTTGAAGTTGTATGATGTAATGTTCCGAAGACAATTTTTTTGCTTGGAACACTAACTACTCATTGTTTGTTTGTGTTTGCTTATGTGCTTACATGTTTACTCATGCAGTTGCGCATTAGGGTTTATATGATGATGATTAAGTAATGAAACCATAGATCTGAAGCATATACCATAAACAAGACAAGATACAATAAGGAACACCAAAATAGAGCCAATAATGTCATATCTGACCTTTATTTAGATAGTAGATAGATCCTTGTAACACGAGATCTATAGATCTGAAAGAAAACCCCAATAAGATCCAAAATGGGATGCCAGTTGCTACAATAATAGTCAATACAATGATATTAGCCTTCCAAAGGCCCTCTAAAGAGAAGATCCAAGCCTCCAACGACCAATAGCTGCAAGAGAAGATTGATGAGATGGGAACCTGATCCAATATAACAACTGGCTGAGTTGCACACTGTCCTGATAGCTGCAGACCCCCTAAGTTTCGGCCTTCCTCTTTCTGTGCTCCAAATGCCTCAAAACTTCCTCGGAATGTAGATCGGGCTAATAGAACCCCCCAGAAAAGTATCAGACTGAAGGGTGAAGTTATGGCTCTCCAAATGAGCAAACCCTCAACTGGTTTGCGCCCCCCTGGTTGACTGAATCTCCATTATTTCGGCCTCACCTCTAGAAGCCTCCAACTGCTATAAAAATCACCGGAATGAGATCGGGCCAAGACAATCCAATTGGTAAAGTCTTAAGATGATCCTTAAAGATTTGGGCCACCAAATGATGAAAACCTCCTTCTGCAATGTGCCCCTCTCTCCTCCAAGTCGTTCCAAGCTCCAGGAAATAATCTGTTGGGAAAACCTCCTCTTGAATAGACTAGAAATGATGCCCTGGACCATTCGAAGAAAACCCAGATGTTCCGCTGCCAAAAAGCTTCCTCCTTACTTCAAATCGAACTGATCTTCACAAGGTGGTGCAACCTCTTGTTGGAAACCCCCCTAGGTTGCGCACTAGCATGCCTCTGCCAATAGATCTGACCCTTGTAACATTGTAGAATGGTGTAGGAGGATTGTTGCACCTCCGGGACCAAGCTTGGATCAAGAAAGGTGGGATCTTTCACCACCAAGTTGATCTCTAGGATTTTAGTCACAAAACTCTCAAAACTGCTTGTGCGCAAGATCCCAAATGCCAAATATGATAATAATCCAGAATGCCTTAGAAGTACGCCCTTCCTTTCTTTTATACCTCCAGTCTATTCTTCTATTGAGTTAGTTAACCCCTAGGGTTAACTCCTAGCTTAACTACACCTTTTCTTTTCTTTCGTTGAGTTACCCTTTTTCACACAAAGTCAACTCAGTAATATAACGTTGTGCTTAGGAAGTGTCTTCTGGTTGACTTTGTCCCCATGATGCATGAGACTATAGTCTAGTGGGGTAAGTTTCTCCAGACCTCTTCATCAAGAGGTGGGGGACATTACATATGAGCCACTTCAATTGATGTATTTATTCTAGTCACACATCTAGAGGCCACAATTGCATATTTTCAACCTCTCATTCCTAAAGATACTTTTATTGATGTTCACACCATCATTGAATCACCACTTACTTCGAATGATGCGAATGCATCTTGCCCACTCACGAGAAGTGGTTGTGCCAATGAGAATTTGACCATCTTCAATGAAAATGAGAGACAACTTCCTCATAGCAAGGAAGAATTAATAAGACTTAGTCAATATATTTATACTTTTTTATTTTATATTTTAATACACTTTGTACTTTATATTTATTTATTTTTGGACAACTTAGTCTAAATTAATCACATATTGTATTTTATTGAAGATTTGGTTAACTCTAATCACTTCCCCAACAATTTTGCCCAAATGATTTTTGGACAACTTAATCTAAATTGATTACACACTCATTTTATTGAAGATTTGATTAAGTCTAATCACTTCCCCAACAATTTTGCACAAATGAATGTATAGGATATGTACAATTCGACAATCCCCTATTATACTTGCATACTTACTCTTTTATGCTATCTCAGATGTGACTATCTACTTGCATTGCTGATATTGCGTTCATGTACCTACTCTTTTATGCTATTTCATATGTGAGTATCTACTTGCTTTGCTGGTATTGCGTCATGGGAGAACTTAACTTGAAAAGGTGATAAAAGCAAATTATCATTTTCCATTTGTGGGTCAAATCCACTATTTGAGAATCCCATTAAGAATTTGTCAATGCCAAAGGTGCTAGTAATCCGTCTGCGCAGAATTTCAGTGCCAAACTGACTGACCTGTGCAGGACAAGTCACGACAAGCTCAAGGCAAAGGGTCAGTGCCAAGATGGAAACCGGAGGCGGAAGAAGCATACTGGAAGTGTTGCAGCTTTCACCAGTCAGCCACTCACTTAGATGAAGAATGCTATGGATTTGTCAGCGCATTTTTCTTGTCATTGAATTTGTCGGCACATATTCTTGCAGCCCTCACGTTCTGGGTTAGACTTGGAGTGGATCGAGGTCGTATGCCAACTACACAGAGTACGCATTTTTCCTGTCATCGAATTTATAGGCACATATTTCTTGCAGCTCTCACATTCTGGGCTAAACCTGGAGTAGTTTAAAGTAGTATGTAAACTACATAAAGTACTATGTAAAAGAACGTTCCTGTGCCAAAATAGAGAAGAAACATAGCAATGAGAAATTATATCTTAAACTATAAATAGGTGACAATGAAAAATTATATCCACAACTTAAAAATTATATATCTTAAACTAAGAATAGGTGGCAACGAATCCACGAGTTAGAATAGGAGCCAATGAGACAGGTATGATGTCATTTTGTAATCTTTTTAATAGATATCAAAGAAATCATACCAGCAAACACAATTACTTATATGTGGCAAAATACCTAAAGAAAGAAAATATACATATTTCAAATTTTTAATATTATAGTTGTTTTCTACCACATTCAAGGTCGCCATAAAAGATTAATTAATCAAAATAACCAGATTGGAAAGTAATACATATATCAGGAAATTAACATAACAGCTTGACATATCCATCCCTCATAAGATTTTATATGAATGACTTAAATTTTACACTGGACGGAAATACTGAAGCACTTGGGGCCAGTAGAGTATGTCTGAAGAGTAAGATTGTAGTAACCGTTACCAAACTTTTGTGAAATGTATTCCAGAGTATCTAGTGAAGATATTGTGAGATTGCCTTTCTAGTGATTGTCACAAATCATGACCACAACAATGCAATTCAATCGGATATATGAAATCATTATTAAGAACCAACGTTTACAATCTCAATGAAACGCCATCTCTACAAATTAATAATAAATGCCTAAAAGGGTATAAAATGAGATATTGAAAGATAAATAGACTATTACAACGAGGGACGTCCAGTCAATGTCAACGCCCAGTGAGGATTGTGTCTTGTTCTACAAATGATCTCTGAGTTGTAGAGCTACTACTTGCAAATGTCTCATCAGTGCCCAGGTCGGTTTTTCTCCTCTCATAAGTGGTCTCGTTCTTCAGTACAGTCTCCAGTATTTGTACCGCTTTCTAGTAAATAGAAGACATAATCAAACAGTCTATCCAAAAAACAATGTAGAAAACTGATGTTCAGCCAATAACAAAGAGGATCTTCAATTACAACAGAATGTGCTTGAAACTTACGCTCATGGATGGACGTTCAGATCTCTCATATGCAGCACATTTCAAGGCTAACTCAGTAACAGTTCTGAAGCCCGGCGAAATTTTTTCACGTAGTAAAAGATGCGAGTCTATGATTGATTCCAAGTCATCCTTCTGAAATTTGAGGTTTACCTATTTTACATACACAGCAAAATTATTAATATCCATAGGTCTATGGGAGTCCAATTTTAATGGCCAAAATAGGTCAATCGGAATCAAATTTTTGAAGAGAAGCATCATACTCTGAACTCCCAATTGCATCAGTTAATACCTCCCCTTCCCCTTTATCAGACAAATAAAAGAAAGTTGTAAGCTAAAGGAAATGATGATTTTTTTTTAGGGATATTTGCTTGAAATTTGGTTAGAAATTGTTGGGTTCTAGATTTGAGTAATTATTTTTGTAGAATCCTAGAGCCTGGGAGTTTTTCAACATACTAAATACATTTCTATATTCAGAAATGGATTTTAAACAACAAAAAATAGTGACTACTGTAAATTTATATAGCCTGATTCTAGTAAAAAAAACCATTTCATAGAACAACTAACCAACCCTAAAAGAAATGACTTAGAAATAAAATATTTGATGTAGTATAAAATTTTCAATCAACCCAAATATTTACTAAAAACCATTGAATTAAAAAAACACATGATAATATAAGAATTTAGCCTTTGACAAAAATACAAATCTCATGGAAGATTCAGCAATCTCTTTCAGTTCATGTTGTCTTCTCTTCTTTTTAGGTCTGAATAAAAGGCAAAAAAATTGCTGAAAAAACAGTCTTTGTAGAGAAAACTGAAGCTGAAAAAAAAAATGGAAATCTACAAAATTAGAAAATTAAGTAAAATGATACTTAATGTGTGATGTTCAGCCTTTGAATGAAATAGTAATTTAAGAGTTACTTAGGAAAGAGGTGTTTACAGAATATGAAGAAATATGATGTCTATTTAGAAATATAAATTGCCAGTTTTGAAATGTTCAAAAATTTGAATGGACACTCATCCATAGTCAAGGACAAAAGCAATCAATGATGTTAGAAAGGAGTGCTGATGTAAAGTTTTTATAGGATATTGTTTTGAAATGTCCAAAGTTTTAAATGGACAATCATCTATAATAAAGCACAAAAGCAATCAATGATGTAAAGCTTTTATAAGAGTTTTGATGAGAGATCTAGCAGCTGAAATTGAAATAAATTAATTAATAAAATAGTTGTTATGAATTTTTATAATTTTTTTTTTTTTTTTTTTTTTTTTTTTTTTTTTTTTTTTTTTTTTTTTTTTTTTTTTTTTTTTTTTTTTTTTTTTTTTTTTTTTTTTTTTTTTTTTTTTTTTTTTTTTTTTTTTTTTTTTTTTTTTTTTTTTTTATTTTATATTTTATTTACCTTTTTAACATCCTCATCAAGATTTCTACCAAAATTTTTAAATCTAACACTTTTTTCGAACATCATTATTACTTTTGTCCTTTACAATGAAATGAATGAAGTGTCCAACATCATTATTACTTTTGTCCTTTACAATGAAATGAATGAAGTGTCCACTTGAAACTCGAAATGTTTCAAAATTCCTAATTTATATCTTAGTAATCTCAATGAACATTATTATAAATGGTAAAAACTTACACACTCAAAATTTAGAAATAAGATGTATCGGTGTCTTCGAGTGTCCAAAAACAATAAATGGTACTGAGAGTTACATTATATATAAATTAAGCAACGGAGTGTGTAAAAATTTCCGATCTAATCTTAAGCCTGTAAATTTAGAAATAGGATGTATCGGTGTCTTGGAGTGTCCAAAAACAATAAATGGTACTGAGAGTTACATTATATATAAATTAAGCAACGGAGTGTGTAAAAATTTCCGATCTAATCTTTAAGCCTGTAGCTTCAACCATAAGTGGTAAAAACTTTTTTTAATAAAAATGGCCATACAGGTATAATGGTTGTGGAGAATGGACCAATCAGAAGTTTACTTATATCATGTAAATGTTCATTTTGTTTTAAATATTTATTTTATAATAAAGTGAATTTGATAAGGATAAATATTAAAAACGACTAGGGATAAATGCAAAATAAGACAAGTCTTAAAATTGTAAGATTATTTTTTAGCTAATTTTTGTGTGGATAGAAATTAGGTGTATTTTACACTTTTATATAGATGAGTTGAATAATGTAATATAATATTATTAATTTAAAATGATAAAAAAGTTAGTTTTATATAATTTAAAAATGATAAAAAAAAATTAAAATAATTAAAAAATTTATAACAATAAAATAAACTAACATAAATTCATTTTAATTTTAGACTTTTTAAACACAAAGAATGACTCATTTCTTTTTTCATCTTTATTAGTATTTAATAGATCTAGGTTAATATAGATCTATCCTGTTAAGTAACATCTATATTTTTATGATTCATAATGAATAAGAATTATTTTTCTTTAGAGAGATTATTCCTTCCATTATTATTCTCTAATCCAGAGCTGTCACCGTATGGAATTGGCTTAAAACTATGGCTAGATTTCTCATAACAAACTGGATCTCTTCCATGCTTTCTTGGAGTTGAGCAAATCTCTATTTAAGGCTATTCAATGTGTAGACAGACTGGATCCTCTCACACTCTTAGTGTTTGAACAGGTTTGCGTTCATGCTAAGGCTATAAGTGCTTGAACAGGTTTGCATTCATGCTAAGGCTATAAAGATAAGTTTCTTGTCTTCATGAGTTTTAGGTGCGACAAGGAAGTTTGTAACTAATTCCTCCAAGTTTGTAATTAATTCCTCAGACACATTTTCGTGTAAAGAAAGAAGCAAATTAAAGGTTAAATGCATTTACACGGCGCCTTGAAGCAAAGAGAAGGAAAGAATGTGGAATGTGTGCATCCCACCCCCACAAGCTACATTACAAAGATACTTAGATCCATGTATTTGATATTTTGTCTATCATGGGTTTTCATTTAACATTCTTAGATTTATGGAGTTGTAGAATTTCTATTAACCCTAGTGTATAGAACTAGGTTTTCTTAGAACAGTATATACAATTGTACTTCCCTTGTAATAGATTGCAAGTCAACAATAAAAAATATAGATTAAATACTTCTCTTGTAAGTAAACAATCAAAAATATATTAATAATATTTAATGGTTTCAAGTTTATAACAATTTTCATATAGTTGTATTTTTTATTCCATTTTATTTTTGAAGTTTTAATACATTTTCAATCTTTGTATTACAATTTTAACTTGAAATAAGTAAACCCCTATTTATACTCATGCAAGATCAATTGTACTTCCCTTGTAACAGATTGCAAGTCAACAATCAAGAATATACATTAACTACTTCTCTTGTAATAAATTGTAAATGAACCATCAAAATAATATTAATAATATTTAATGGTTTCAAATTTGTAACAACTTTCATATAGTTGTATTTCTTATTCCATTTTATTTTTGGAGTTTTAATACATTTTCCATCCTTACATTACAACTTTAACTTGAAATAAGTAAACTCCTATTTATACTTATACTCATGCTACTTGTACTCATGCAAGATCTAATATTTATACTCATGCTAGATCTAATAATAATACTATCCTATTTATACTTATACTCATGCTACTTGTACTCATGCAAGATCTAATATTTATACTCATGCTAGATCTAATAATAATACTATACTCATGCAAGATCTAATATTTATGCTCATGCGAGATCTAATAATAATATTATACTCATGCAAGATCTAATAGTTATGCTCATGCGAGATCTAATAATAATATAGTGTAAGAGTATACAACCCAAAGACAAATTTATGCATAACATGTAAAGAATGGTAAATATAATTATTGGAAAAGAAATGGAAACTAATGTAATGTTCTTTTAATTATGCGTTAAGGTAAGTGCTAATACCCATTCAATAAGATTGACTTCTTCCACTCGATCGTGGTCAATAGCCTTTTGCCCCGTAATAAGCACAAGCAGGACTACTCCATAACTATATACATCACTGGATAGAGTTAAGTGTTTCCTTAGAAAATAGTGTGGATCCACATACCTGAAAAAAAACACAGAAATGATAAATAAATACCTTGAGAAAATTTAGAAACAATAGTGAAATAGCTTCTCTGACTATCAAAGTAATAAAGTACTATAAATTCATGTCCAGTAGGCATGGTAACGTATATATTTTCAGTTTGTAAATTTATCTTTGTTCTCTACGTCGTCAACTATTTCAAAATGAAATAAAACATGAATGTTGGTAACAAGCAGGCCATGTATGAGGTCACAAGGATGAGGAGCTTCCTTTGTTGAACTTGAATAGTTTGGTGCTAGAATTGAAATTTTAATTTAGGATAATTGTCTAAAGTAACCTTACCTTTGTTATGCATAAGGAAACCATGCTCTGATTTATCTATTTGTATATATATCAATTTATACCTTTGTTATGCATAAGGAAACCATGCTCTGATTTATCTATTTGTATATATATCAATTTACCTTTGTTAAGCATAAGAAAACTCATTTTATCTAATGATAAGCAAGAAACCATGCTCTGATTTATCTATTTGTCTATATATCAATTTATCAATAGTGCAATCACCTATCATTGTGTTAATACATAATTTAATTGATTTACAAGCCTTAATCTCGTTTATCATACAACACATGACTTTATTGCATCAGCCACTAAGTCACTTTATTATGTTATACAAACACCTAATAAATGCATGAAATGATCATTAGACTCACCCTCCCTTGACGTCATACTGAAAACAAATGATTGTTCCAAATTACAATTTTTTTTGAACAAGCGAGTCGGAAAATGTCTATAGTCCGACTATAAATAGTGTAATTGATTAGCAACAAAATATGGTCATAGTAGAAGTTAACTTGTTGGAAATGCTCCAATCTATTTCCTACAAACCTTACATCTTAATGTCTTCTCCATGCAGCACATGCCCCTCTCCATATGTCAGAGCGTGGGAGCACAACGGGAGCTCGTGAAGGAGTGGGAGTGTCGGGAGTGCCATTTCCAAAAAAAAACCTCGTGAATGCAGC
>SNQJ01S0100694.1:9231-22193 GCA_010110895.2 Picea sitchensis | reverse complement strand
GAAATGAGTGGACATCATGGGGGGAGGGGGGTGGGGGTAGCAGTAAACGATAGAGAAAAAGGAACTCCACTATCCATGATAATCATAACTCAATATAGACTCCTAAGGCCAACTAGTAATCAAAGAGCACACCAAAAGTCAAACGATCAAAATGCATGCAAACGGGCTAAAGTGGTTGAGTGGCCTCCCTCCCTAAAGAAGGTATGTCTTGTCGAGGAGGGACCTGAGACTCCCTGATAAATATCAAAGGTAACATAATTAGTTATAGGGGCCCTCATGGGCTTAACAACCAGTTGGTCAGACCCCCCCGGAGAGGTAATCCTCCATAAAGGCTGTGTGTTGTTTGACCCCTATATGACCCAGGGTACCTATAGAATAACCCCTGCAAGTAACCTATGAGATACCTAATTCAAGCAACTAATAAACCACTGTATAACCGATGCACATGAGAGAAGTTGTAAGTCCGGATCATCGTATGGGCAGGGTAGAAAATCCTGAAACCTTGAAAGTACCGCCTCTCACGGAGGTATGGGCACTAGCAAGATCCCCAAATACGAATAAATCCACATAAATATCTCTAACTCTATGCAAGTATCCGGGGGATATCCCTTCAACCAACTTCGCGCGACCTCGTGATTAACTCCGGTGTGAGCGGAGCCTCTTGATCTTACCAATTATATAATGGATTTCTCCACTCCCTGACTCAGACACATATGTTGATTTAATTGCCTTGGAGAAGTTTACTCACAAAATCCTATTCCAAGGCACTAAATCCTAGACTAGTTTGTGCACCCTAGAAAATAAAATTGTTACTAATAAATATTTAAATTATAGCGTTGATTTTATGGCCGTGATTACTCAAAAAGGTATATGGTAATGAAACCCATGGTGTTATGACTCCACAAGAAAGTAAATATGAAGATAATGCAAAGTTCTAACTTTAACTTTTGATGAATTATATGATCCTAAAAAACGATGCAATTTCCAAATTCAAATCTACGATTTAGAAGTAAAGATGCAATCTTTCACTGTATGTACTAAGCTAATGATAAAAAATTGAAAGACAAAAAATGCCAAGCAATGCAAAATGCCTATTTTTTTTGTATTTTCAATATACCAAAACTGAAAATGCATGGACTAAAAAGTAACTTGATATATAAACCTACTGTGTATAAAAGAAAGACAACTCAAGCAGGATATCAAACAACAAAGCACCTGACCCAATGTACAAGGACAACAAAAATGAAAAGATGAAGAGAAAAACTTCGCCCAAAAATTCAACAAAAAGAGGGTTTCCTATCATCCCACATGCACTCAACAGGCACTACAGAGACTTAAGAAGGTTCATCAAGCATAAAATCCCACCCAACAAACACAAGACCAAGAAAAACAACAAGGAAAAAAGGTGTACACGAATGTTTTGGCAAACAGTGTGTATATACGTAGCTTGCAGTGAGACAACACGCATGTGTACGCGAATGTCAAGAAAAAAGGCATGTATATGCTTTGAAACAAGACCAGGCAAGGGAAAAAGGCTGAAAACTCAGACCCGAAGTGAACAAGAGATGTCAAGCAGTGACACGACAAGAACCGCAATAGAAACAAGATCAATCTGAGGAGAAAAGTACTTCAAACCCTAAGAAAGAAGATACGTCCCCAATGGAGTTGCCAATTCTGTTACGAGGAAAATCTCTCTATGGCTAGGGTGAACCACAACAGACAGGAGTGACTGTAGAAATTGACTCAATTCCAACATATGCTATATAAACTAATGTGCAAAGGAGGTAATAAAGAGGCCTACCTCGTCTAAACATTTGATGATGTCCACCGTTGAGCACTTCGACCCAAAACTTTATACTTGCAACAAGTTCTCAAGCAAAACAAGCATATAGTGATAATATAATAGGTTAGAACATTAGATAGCATAATCCATTAATATTCAAAACAAACATGCCCATGGATCATAATACATATATTTGCAAGATATCAATTGGACGAGAAAGGAGTATTTCTATTAATAAATGATCAGCAGAAGTGAAAACATTACAGACTTCCATATCGACATGGTTCAGAACCGAGAAAACGAGTTCCTTCCAACTGGGCCTCCACCACTTCAATCCTCCACAAAAGGCAAGCTCATATAAGGGAGACAAAGAGGTTCTTCATCAATAAGGGAAGAGCTTGGGAGCTGAACACTGTGTTCAGTCTTAAAGGACAAAGGGATGTAGACTCAATAATGAAGTAATAATTTCTCCAGAGTAACTTTTCTCTCAAAGTTGAATTCTCTCTCCCTTTTCCATAGCTCATAATTGGCTTCTTTATAGCCTTCAAAATGCAACTGAAGGGCTGAGTTGGAACGTTTCTAGTATATGGAAGGCCAAGGATCAGAGATATTCTGTCGTGACATGGAAACCCGACATTAATTTTTTGATTTTTTGGCACAAATCCCGATGTATGCGGGCTGTAGTGGAGCAACCAACATATACGCATGCTGTATAACTTGCAAGGTGCGTACAAGTGGAAAAATATTTATTTTTGTCTCTAGATTCATTAATCAGGGAAAGTAAGTCTGCATAGGGAAATGGAGTAAGGCCCTCTCTTCAAGATTGCATAGGGTGAGGGAAATCTTGTTCTAACATTCCTATCATAGATAGGGTCATCATAATGAAAAGAAGATTCATACAAAGGATCCAAAAACCTAGGAATGCCCTTAAAATCTTCATTATTATCAAAAGAAAGAGTGCACATATCAACATGGGTTTTAATGTCGAGATGACTGACTTCTTCTAATTGAAATAGTAGATTTGAAAAAACATTGTGTATTTTAAGATCTTGATTAACTTCCCGAGGGTCTTTAAAAGGAGAATGATCTTGTATATCAATATAGTCAAAGGAGTCCTCATCAATTAGAGTTGACCATTCATCATCATGACATGCTTAATCATAAAGTGGACTATAGAGATCAACATCGTCTTTATTTGCATAGTCATCTTCTTCATTGTATATATATGAATGAAAAATTTGAGATAAATCACGATCTTGCAATTGGATTTGTCTATTAGTTTCAAGAAAGGTGATATTTTGAACGTGAGAAATGGATTGAGTTTTCAAATCATCTTCAAAACCAATAGTTGGAGTTTGCAGATTATGTTCGTTATCAATGCATAGATGCTCGACTTGGATCTCATTATTGACATATTCGTTTGGCCAAATAATATTGTTAGGTTGACATGTATTAGCAAAAATATCTTCTACCATGTCCTCAAAATAAAAATCACATGAAGCTACATCATCCCCTGAATCCTCTTTCTCACTTTCTTTGGGATGACCACGAGGAAGAATGATATGGGGGACAATGCCATGTAAGTCAATAATGTTTTCTTCACGAGATTTGTCCTCTAAAAGTTTTTCATCAGATATAACATGATCTTGCTCAAAATGAATTTCTAAAAGAGTATCATCAAAAGGAAAGGCATCCATTAAAGTTTCATGATTAGGGATAACGTGATCAGATTCATAAGAGAAAGACTCATTACAACCCCTAAATTTCTTGATAATATGTTGTGAGATAAAAAATTATTTTCTTGAACATTCAAGAAGAGTTAAGGGTTTGCATGGTAAGCCTACTTGGATTCTAAGAAAAATCTACAAGTTGAATGCACACGAGGACCACTGCAAAAATCACATTGAGGAGGGGTAGGAAGAATCTTAGGCAACGATTCATTGTGTTGTGAAATAGGTGGAGAAGGAAAATCAGAAATGAACTTTTTAAAAATAGTCTTTCCCACCAAATTAGGGTTAGGAGTTATGAACCTATACCAAAGGAGTTATGAACCTATACCAAAGGAGTTATGAACCTATACCAATCTCCTCCTTGGCCACGAAGAGTAATAAGAAAAATGTCAGAATTAGTATAAACATCTTGAACCCCAACATATTGAAAAAACTAAATGAACTTGTTGACATGATCACGAGAAGACTCCCATGGGTAACCGTCGAAAAGAGTACACCCAACCTTGGACAAATTGGTGATCAAATCAAAATATGGCTTATTCATCACGAGGCAAGGTGAGCAAATACATTGCTGCAAAAACAAATATAAGCATTTAAATCAAAACTAGAGAAAAACCATTGAATGATCATCGCGGTCACCAAATAAATGTTGATGAAAAGGAATAGTTGTCCTAATACCATGATTTTTGAATCTTGCCAGGCTAAGGAAAGATAGTCGAGATTGTTACCCTATGTTTATAGCCCTTTTGTAAAATTATCAATTAACCTTCGAGAAATATTCTCTTGAGATCAATGTTGTCTTTTATATTGATTTATGATAAATAGAAATAAACAAAATATAAACAATTTGATGAACAATTATGAAAAAAATAAAATATGAAATAAGATCATACACATAATCCAAAATGAGACCTCAAAACCATCAAGTGATTTTATTCATTCAATTCTGGAACACTGCCAAATACACTTTTTCATACCTAGAATGGGTAAGGACCAGAAAAATACTTAGAAGTCAAAGGTTACATCATCAAAAAGACGAATGGTGCCTCCGAAGTAAAACCAAGACTGAAAAATAAATGGATCAACAAGCCACAATTTGCCAGTGCATTGACTCTGCACAAAATTCCTAATTAGCACTGAAAATCAATTCAGAAATCCAATAAGAATTTACAGACTATAAGAAACAAATGATAAACCTTATAAGCATGTCAATAATCAATGCTTCTTGGTCCTCCTTGTTACCACCTTCAGTAAGACCCTGCTATCAACAAGAAGTCTTTAGCCTTTAATTATTTCATAAATGAATGAAGTAGTAACACATTTTCATTCTAGAGAAAGATAAAACCTTATCAAAGTTTTTGTCTCTATCTCCTCCTTGCTTACTTGTCCCTTCAATTCTTCTTTTATCCTTCCAAAATTAGTTTGAGTAGTTCAACTACTTTTAATTAAGTTATTTAACTAATTTTAGTTAAGTAGGGACAACTCATAATTAAATATTTATAATAAATGATAATGGTATAATAAATATTAACTAATAGCTGGGGACCCCTAACAACTCTTTGTTTAATTTTCAAAATATCCCCTTGTTCCTCCATCAAATAATTATGCATCAAAATAATTAAATATCATTAAAACATGAGAATACCATATATCCCAATCAACTCGCATGAAATATTTCAAAACACACTTGTGACTCCCAAATATCAAAAGATTTATATCTCAAAAAAATATGCCAACTGTTGTCCAGACTAAGTTGCTTATAAAATATTTCATGTCAAAAGAAAATGTCACCAAGCTGCCCAAAAATACTGCTGTAAAATATCCAAAAATAATGAGTCACAAACCTATCCAAAGCATACTATTGTCCAACAATGGAATAATCATAAAACAACATTATAAAATCAAAATTCATATTTCTTATGTGAGGCATTTTTCCCTTGTCCACTTTCCTTGGATTTTGTCAGTTTTATGACTGCTAAATCTTCATCAACAAGTGTTTTACCTCTTGTTGTTGATGCTTATGGATGCATATCCCCAAAATAAATTAGTCTTTCCTAAATCTTTGGGTGCTAGGAATGTGAAGTGACTGAATGTGAGGATGTTACAGATTGATCAGAGTTGTTAGAATGGGCAGGCCGCTTGCCTTTACTAGGCTTTGGTTCTTGGATTTGAGACATTAGATTTTTTCAGTGGTTGAGCTAAATGGGCATGTGAGGCTTCTGATGTAATGTGCAAGACATACTGCTTGAGTGGAGGAGGAGGTAATGGAAATGAAGGTGTCTTCCATCCCTGAACTTGATTTTGAGGGGGATTAGGAACATCATTCCAACCATCATTGGCAAGAATCTTAGAAGGTAGGGACATAAGTGGCTGGATAATTATACCATAGATGTTATGCTGAGGTTGAAAGGGTGGTCTTTCTGGTGGAGGATAGGGTTGAAAGACTCCTTGTCCTGCTAGGTTTAAGAAACCTATCTGTAAGAGCTGGTTGAATTCTTTAGACTCAACATCAAAATGAATTGAAAAATGGAGTCTTTTGTTTCCCCAAAAGTCATTTTGCCTTCTCCCCCTACCTTTGTTTCCTCTGCGATAAATTCCTCTACTGAAAAATCTCATCGATAAGAGTAAGGCTAAGTTAGAGTATGCATACAATATAAAGTCAACATCAAAGACCATTTGCATAAACATAATTTGGAAATATCTCTGACCAAAAGAAAAAAATCATGCAAGCGACCACAGACACACAGAGAGGGATAACCAAAATGTCATCCTTGTTCTGAATCACTTCATCATCTCACTTGAGTAATCATTATTTAACAACATGGGAAATTCAATGTGATTTAGGAATATGATGGGATTTGTAATGTATGAAAACTGAAATAATGGTAAGGAAAATAATGACACTTGTTCAAAAGACAATATTACATCCATCATCAATCATTCTTCCAAAATCCAACTATTTGTCAATGTTGGCATAGGGGAAAACCCAAGGTTCAACTCTAGTAGCACACCAACAAGCCCTAACTACTGGCCCTTTTGGAAACACCTGCGAAACAGATGCAGTCTCACCCGAAGTAGCAATAGGGGGTTGCAGGACACATGTGTCTACAACTAGATAAAATGCAAGTGGAATCAAGGCAATCACACATGGAGATCAGATTATTATTTGCAAACATAAACCTACTTCACACAGTTATATATCAGATCTAACATACTAATGCATCCTCAGAGTAAAGAACACAACATCAACCATACACAACAATAGGATATACGTGGTTCACCCTCTCCCTAGGGCCACGTCCACAGAACTGTGCTTTATAATATATCAGGTGAAAGCTTACAATTCTATCTCCTATCTTAGCTTGTAGATCTCTCTCTTTCTCTCTTCTCTCTAACTCCCTTCCCTATGCACCCAGCTGTAGGGTTGATCTTTGCACCCAACTGAAGATATTACAATAGAGATTTCTCTCTCCACACAATACTTCTCTCTCTGCGATAACACCAATCACTCATTATTACATACTCGAACTCATATCAGGTCCTCTTGATATTTATTTATACATTACAATAGATCACTGATAGCCTTAGGCCAGAGCCTAGGTGTCAAAACCCTAGATACCTAAACCCTAGGTGTCTAAAACCCTAGGTCAACTTGACCCACGTTTTCAGGGCTTCACCAACCTATCTTTCCTTCCTTCCCGCGAGGTTCTCCAAAGTATCTACTAGTGGCCTTTTTCGCTCATTGAGTTTTCCATGATCTGTATTCCTTACTGATTTGTCTTCCTCGATCTCCTCGTCCAATGGCTTGCTTTCTCTTACTTCACTTCGTCTTTTCTACTCTTTTGCTCACTTCGACCCAGTATCAGTCACTGTGTCTTCTGTGCAGTTTGCATTTTGCCTTTTATTCTATAATATTTGATTTCTTTCCTAACCAATGGCCAACAATCTCCCAACATTCACCCATGACTCGTCCTGAGGCGCTTTGATCTGAACCTTCTTCTTTTCTTAATTGCAGATTGTGTAGCGCAGTCTGTGCTTTCTGCTTCGTTCCTCCCTACTATGTGCAGACTGTCTTTTCTGTGTCTGGTACCTAGTTTCAACTACACCTGGTACCTAGACCCTTCTCCATGTGTTTTTATTGAGAGCTACGAGGCAACTGGTTGTCATAGTACAATTTCAACTGACTCCCATTCACCAATCCTTCCTTCTACTCCCCATTCAAAGTCTTCAACTGTGCAACTCCTCCTTCTGTAACATATGCAACCTCATATGGCCCCAACCAATGTGTTCTGAACTTCCATGGATGCTTCATGAATTTGTTGTCATATACCAATACCAGATCTCCTTGATTAAACACTTTCTTCTTGATGTGTTTGTCATGGTAGGCCTTTTCTCTTTCCTTTTGCACCTACTGATGGAAAATTTCAATAAATCTGTCTTCTTCTAGTTCTACCAACTGTGCGAGCCTCTCTTGAACAATGCCAGTGTCATCCATATCTGTGAATGCTGCAATCCTCAAGATAGGAACTAAGTATTCCATGGGCACAATTACTTCTAAAACATAGACCAACTTAAAGGGGGTATACATTGTCAGTTTCTTACAAGTGGTTCTATATGCCCATAATATTGCTGGTAATCTTAAATCCCAGTCATCTCTTTTTACACTGCAAATATTCGTGAGTGCTATCTCCAAGATCTTATTGAATGCTTCAACTGTCCCATTCGCTTGTGGATGGGAGGGTGTGCTCTTTTGATGATGAAATTTGAATTCCTTAGTCAAGCCTTCAATGGTCTTATTAATAAAATGTGTGCCTTGATCACTCATAAGGATCTTCGGGCATCCAAACTTGGTTATGATATCATCAAATATGAAATGCGCAACTGTAGTTGCACTACAATCCTTAACTGCTCTTGCTTCTACCCATCTGGTCAAATATTCTGTCGCAGTGATGATGTATCTGGCTTGTGTGTGCTTCCCTGGTGGGTTTATAGGTCCCACGAAGTCAATGGCCCATTTCTCAAATGCTTCTAAAGTTAGATGGGGTGCTAAAGGAATCTCATCTCTTTTGGAAGGTTTCCCAACTCTTTGGCATACGTCATAGGCTCTGTATAAAGTAGGCCACCAGAGGCCAGCTCTAAGAACCTTCTGCGCTGTTGCTTTTCCTGTGTAGTGTCCTCTTGCGATGCTTTCATTAGATTCTACTAAAATTAGTGGTCTTTCTGCTTCCATGACACATCTCCTTCGGATCTCATCAGGTCCCATCTTGTATAGCTGTCCGACTATAAGTGAAAAATATGCAGTGCGCACTACCAACTGTTTCTTCTGGGTGATTGCGTATTCACTAAGTGCCATTCTTGTTGACAGGAACTGGACTATCTCGACAAAGTGATCATCAATCTTTCTAATGGCCAACAACTATGCATCCGACAATGTATCATCCAAACTAGTAGGTTCCTCTCCGTGTTCCAATCTCGACAAGTGGTCAGGTCCTTTGTTCATCCTTCCTGGTTTTACCACGATCTCAAAATCATATTCTTGAAATAGCAGAAGCCATATGCATATTCTTCCCCCCAACACTGGCTTGTGACTAGGTATTTCAGTGCAGAGTGATCAATGAACATATTAAAGTGTACTCCTAATAAGTAGTGAAGAAACTTTTGCAACGCATACACCATGGATAAACCTTCTCTTTCGGTGGTGGTGTAATTTATCTCAGCTATTGAGAGCTTCCTTCTAGCAAAGGATAGAGGGTGGTCAATGTCTCCTGCTCCTGGTTGTGCTAACACTTCTCCCAATGCAATAGAAGATGCATCGACATGTACATGAAATTCCTTGCTCCAATCTAGGAAGACCAGAATAGGCGCAACAACCATTTTCTATTTCAGTGTGTCGAAGCTCCACTGACATTCTTCTGTCCATTGAAACTGACAATATTTCTTCAACAACTTCTGCATGGGTGTTGTAATTTGTGCATAGCCCTTAATGAACTTCCTGTAGTATCTAGTATGTCCCAACGCAGTGCATAGCCGTTTGACTGAAGTAGGAGGGGGTAAATCGACAATAATGGAAATCTTAGATGGATCTACCAGTAACCCCTTCTTACACACAATATGGCCCAACAACACTCCAAAGGGAGAAAAGAATATGCAATTCTTCAAGTTCAGGGCAATCTGACATTTCCTTCACTTATCCAACATTAGTCTTAAGAATTCAATGTGATTTTTCAATAATCTAAAAACAATCCAGTCATCAAAATATGCTTCCAGAAATTTATGTAAAAACTCCTTGAATGCTTCGAACACCACCCTAGAAAAGATGGCTGGTGCATTCTTCAATCCAAAAGGAATCACTGTATATTGGTAGGATCCCCACTCTGTTGCAAACGTGGTCTTATGGTGATCTTCCTTGGCAATCTTGATATGATGGTATCCTAAGAATCCATCAGTGAAGGAGTAGACTTCCTGTCCTCCCACCTTATCTAACACTTCGTCAGTAAATGGTGTAGGGAATGGGTCGTGTAGGCATGCATCATTCAACTTCCTGAGATTGACACAGATTCTGATCTCTCCTGTTTTCTTATCTTGAACCACCATAGGGATAATCCACTCTGATTCTTCAACATGTTCTATGATTCCTGCTTCTAGCATTCTGTCTAGTTCAATATTCACTTTCTCCTTATATTTAGGGTTCAGTCTGTAAGGTCTTTGTTTAACTGGCCTTGCATCTGGTTTCAAGGGGATCTTGATCTTTCCCATGGGCCCTTTAATGCCCTTCATATCAGTGAAATTGGTTGGAAACAAGTCCTGATATTCATGCAGTAATTCTGTGATCTTATCAATAGTGGCATCATCCTAGTAATCTCCAAAATTAGCAAGCTTAGGTTCTTGCTCTGTTCCAATATTAACTTTCTTGATTTTGATTGGTTGTCCAATAAAAGGTAGTTCGACTCGTGTTCCTTCTATGTCTTTCTATCCTTCCGTTTCTATGGTGTTCACGTTCCTAGGATCATCGTCTTCATCGGCATTGATATTGTAACATCCTTGCAATTTATGAAGAGGTGTAGTCCATTCATCCTCTTCTTGCTCCACAAGGAGGCTAGGTGCCTCCTCAAATAATTTTTGTCTTACAACATGTAAAGCTTGATCTACCATAGAGTACTGACTTTCAAATAAAAATGTAGCTACAAAATTATGAGTCATACCTTGCCAATCTATAGTGGTGAGGTATAGTTCCGCTTCAAGGTACCAGTTGATAGGCGTTGTGTCCATAGTATTGATGAATTTATGCACCGACTGTTCTTGAGGAATGCAGCTCCATGCCTCCTCACAACCTTGCACACGGTCTTTCAGACAACTTTGACTTGTGTACCTAACTTCACATCCTTCGACTTGTTCTGAAAATCACGCTGTCATCAAGGTGMGACATTGTATCTAGTTCACGATGTTCCTTTTGTGTGTTCCCCACCATCTTGCTGGAGTAGCTTTCAAATCCTCGTCCAGTGCCAATAGTSTTTGTTGTATTGGTACAATTTCTTCAAATTCCAATAGGAAAATTTCTAAGTGATTCAAAACATCAAATGTGGGTAAATTAGTTACTGTTGTGTCGATCCAACGAACTTCTCTGGTCAATATAGCACATTGCTGCGCAGAAACTTCATACATCTTGTTCTGCCAGTTCTCTAGTGCTTCTTCTGAGTCTGATGAATATGCGCTGTCACTTCGCTAGCTTAAATTCCCATCTGCTATAGGATTAATGTAATCCGACTGTCTTGCGGTCAATTTGTATATATTTTCTAGTTCATGTGCACGGTCCTCTTCTCAGATGGGCTCTGTGTATCTGCGACCTTCATCAGTATCCAAAGGTGCGATGACCCTAAGGCCATCTCCTTCGAACACCATTCTTCGTTTCTTCAAATCCACAACAATAGAATTATTGAAAGTTCAATCAATTCCTAATAGTGCGGGGTAAGGACAACTATCGTCGAATATCTCAATCAACTCGAATTCCACAAATGTTCTAACCCCATCGATGTCCACAGGGACATTTTCAAGTCTTCCGAAGGGGCTCACAGCCTATTGATTTTCTATCCCGAGCCTGATAGGGGAATAGATCAACTTAGGTTTTCCCATCAATGCCCAGGTCTGCTTTGTCATGACATTGACCTACGACCCTAAGTCAAGGACCACATAATCTATATCATAATCTCCGATCTGAGCATTTAGATGTAGCTCCTTATTTGTCCTTCTATTTTTAGAGACTTGGTGTACTACTCTATTTAGAAAGGGATCCATCTTTCCTAGCTCATACTGTCTGATCAAGTATTGTATCTCTTGTACAATTCTTTCATCCTTTATCAAATTCATGCAAGTGCATAAGAATTCCATGAGTCTGGTTACCTCTTTTCCTTCTCCAAGCGAAGCATATTGATCAAAGGCCAGGGGCATTCCACATTCTCACTTCTGTTTGTGCCTTTGATGAAGAAGCCTGATCTCTTCTAAACTCTTTTCTTGCCTCTTCAAATGTCCACTTCTCTCTCTTTGGATCAAACTCTTGTGTCTTCTCTGTAGCTTTTATGACTCCTGATTGTTCTGTAGTATTCCCTACAGTCACCATGTCTTCTTCTGTAGCAACGCCTCCTCTAGTGATAAAAACGACTCTGGGATCTTCTCCACGAGGTTCTTCTTTGATTAGCTATACTTTTTGGTTTTCTCCTCGTCTTTCCTAAAGTTTGGCTAACAACGCAGGACAATATTCTATGACATGTTCGAATGAGTTGCAGTAACTGCAAGTGGTATAAGGGTTTTGATAGTACCTTGCAAAATTACCTATCTATGCACAATTATAACAAATGATTTGACCTCTACCTCGATGCATACCTCCTTCTCGTCCTCTTCCTCTGAATCCACCATGAGGGTTGAAGTTTCCTCTTCCAGGGAAATTATACTGCATAGTGTAACCTTCTTGCTGTAATTCACCTTGAATTTTGTATATATCCCCGGACCTTTCATGCATGAGGTCATAGGCCCTACAATCCCTATCATCATGCCCTACCAACTTACAAAACGTGAAATACATATTTGTGGGCTTCTGAACATATTTTTACATATAATAACATTCACCAGGGCGATGTCTATTTCTATACACCTCACACCAAGGTAGGGTAACTTGCTTCAAAGGGCTCAGAGCTCCAAAAGCCAAATATTCATGAAACATGGGACAATTCTGCTTGTCATGGCCTTCTGATTTGCATCGAATGCACCAAATGTCTTCTCTCTTATCTTTTCCCTTATATTTTTTCATATCTTCGACCTGCAGTGATAAGCTAGTTAGTTGACTCAATATTTGACTCATACTTGAGTTGGATTTTTCCATAGGAGTCAATTCAAGTTTCATGGCGATCTCCAACGCCTCAGCATGCGAAGCAATCTTCTACTGCATCAGAGGGAAT
>SNQJ01S0100690.1:0-16027 GCA_010110895.2 Picea sitchensis | reverse complement strand
AAAAAACAATAATGAGTCATATTTACATCAAACAATATTGGGTACATTACCCAAACCTTTGTGCTACGGGGATTTCTTCAAGGGTTGACATCAATGACAACCAACCTTAATCAACAATAGGATAGGTGGTTTTTGCCACCTTCTGGTTGTATCCTGAGAACCTAGGGGGTTGTATCCTCCTTCTAGTTATATACAAAGAATTGGGGAGTTGGAGCTTCCCTCAGGTTGTATCCTAAGAATCTAGGGGGTTGGAGTCTCCTTCCAGTTGCATCTAGAAAACAAAGGAAGTTGGTGCTTCCAATGAATGTAGCTCTTAAAGACATATAAGAAAAAGCATTATGTGGTTTTCTTTCGCATTGGGTTTCCATGTAAAAATATTGGTGTATTGCGTATGTGTATGATTTCTCATTGTTCATGGTTTATTTATTCTTCACTTGTTGAGATATATTGGTAAAGTGATCATAAATATATATTGTTGTTAAAAAGTATTATTACAGATTCACCCCTCTCTTAGTAATCCAACAATTGGTATCAAAGTGGTTCCTTCAAAAGGAAGTTTAACCACTAAAAGGAGATCATGGATTACTCTAAGATTGAGATAGCACAGCTTGATGAGGAATATTATGCCTTCTGGATAAAAAGAATGAAGACACACATACAGGCACTAGGATTTGATGTTTGGCGATCAGTAGTAGATGGATACAAAGTACCAACCATTCCTCCAATAGATAAATATCGAAAGAAAATTGAAGAAAATAATTCAAGAGCCACAAGTGCACTCTTGAATGGTTTGAATAAATCAATATACACCAAATTTATGCATTGTGATTCCGAAAAATACATATGGGTCAAACTGAAAAATATATACAAAGGAGATGAGAAAGTAAAGGAAGCTAAACTTCAAATTTTCATAGAAAAGTTCGAACAATTGAAGATGAACAAAGATGAAGACATAGCAGCCTACTTTCTATGAGTTGATGAAGTATTAAATAGTATAAAAGGTATTGGAGACAAGGTAAATGAACAGGCCATTGTCAAAAAGGTATCGATATCCCTACCAATGAGATTTGATTCAAAGATTTCAACACTAGAAAAGAGAGAGGATCTAGCTACACTGACCATGGATGAGTTGCATGGGATTCTCACAGCTTATGAGAAGAGAATAGAGAAAGACAATTTGGTTACAAAGGAAGTAACATTCAAATCATCTAAGAAGACAAAGAAAAATAACAAGCAAAAGGCAAAGTTAGATAGTAGCAGCAGTGATATCTCAGAATATGATGAAGAAGTAGCCAACTTCGTTAAAAGGTTGAAAAAGGGAACCAGAAAATATAGAGGTAAGCTTATGTTGATTTGTTTCAATATATTTTGATGATATTGGTCATTTTGCTAATAAATTTCCCCATAAGAAAAAGAAAATAAATGAAGAAGATGCATCTAAGAGGAAACAAATATACAAAGGCAAAAGAACCAAAAAGAATTTTTTTAAGAAAATCCTTTGCACCAAAGAAGATAGTTCCTCATCAGACGAAGATGAAGTCAGCAATAGTGATGCAAAAAGGGTTATATTCATGGAAATAGAAGACTCTGATAAATAAGGTAGCAAACAAGAATATGAAGAGGTGGAAGTTGATTACAGAGAAGAATTATTGAGTTCCATAGAAGTTATAAAAAGGAAAAAGAAGAAAAACAAGTCACTACGGGTAGAACTAAAAAGAAAAGTGGGAGCTCAAAATTCCAACCGAAGAACTAGAGAATATGATCACTAAATTAAAAATCCAAGTAGAATAAGACAAGAGAATTGAAGAAGAACTCAAAGAAAAGTTAGAAGAAAGAGACAGGATCATTGGAAGTTTGGAAGAAGAGATTGTTATATTGAGAAAAGACCTTCAGAAGAAAAACAGACAAAACATCTCTAAAGTTTTGCATGAGATTATTAACAGACAAAGGCCACATCATGACAAGTCCAGACTAGGGTACAACCAGACATAAAAGGGCTCAATCTCCAAAACAACAGATCAAGAAACAAAGCAAAGAAGCCATGCAAAGACAGTCAGAGGATCTAATGAGAAGGAAGAAGATAAGAAGTTTCAAAAGGAAGATCACATATATACTCCACCTCTAAGAATATTCAGAGCTTAGAATCAGTAGCAGTCACATGTAAAAATATCTCAAGAAGAAGAAGGATTCAAAAAATCAACACCATTCAAAAGATATCCAGTTCCCAGGTATCAAACATTTTTTATTGGATTATGTTATTCATGTAATAATTTTGGACACAAGGTTGTGAATTGCAGAGACAACAACAGAAACATAAAAAACTATGAAGGTTATACAAGAAATTCTTATCCAAGAAGGCCAAATATTGTAGAATGGCATTTCCTTCAAGAGAATCACAACAGAATAACAACAGTCAGAGACAGGAATCATAAAGAATATGGGTAAGAAAGAAAAATTAGTACAACAAAGAAGAATGCACACTTTCCCTACAAGCTCAACACAAGAAACATGGTTGGTATGTTGACAGTGGTTGTTCAAAGCACATGACAGGTGATAAGGACAAGTTTCTAACTTTGAAAAATGAAAGAGATGGATCAGTCTCTTTTGGAAATGACAACTCAACCAGAATCATTGGAAGTAAGGATGCCAAGGCAGAAAATGTTATACTAGTGGAAGATATGAAACACAATATTCTGAGTGTAAGTCAAATGTGTTACCAAGGTCACAAACTTTTGTTTGATTCACAGAAATGCGAGATAAGAAAAACATATTCAGGCAGAGTGGTGGCGACAATTGTGAGAAATCCAAGCAACATATATGTACTTAGTGAAATTGGAAAGGAAAACTATTGTTTAGGAAAGGAAGATGAAGTTTGATTATGGCATGGATGAATGGGTCACATAAAATTTGATAATCTTGTCAAGGTCAGCAGAAAGGAAGCAGTCATAGAAATTCCCCAGATCATGAAGCCAACAAATACGTTGAAAATTGTGCATATTGATCTAGTTGGACCAACTAGAACAAAGGGTTTGAAAGGTGAGCAATAATTCATGTTATTATTTGATGACTGTACGAGAATGATTGCAATTTGTTTTCTCATGAAGAAGTCAGAGGCATTTGAGAAATTCAAAATGTACAAGGAGATAGTTGAAAATGAAATAGATTCGAAAATCAAATCTTTGAGATCGGACAATGGAGGAAATTTTACCTCAAAGGAATTTATGGACTTCTGCAGTAAGCACGGGATAAAGAGGAAATTCTTAGTGGCCAAGACACCACAACAAAATGGGGTCATCGAAAGAAATAACATGACAGTACAAGAAATGGCCCGAACTATGTTAATGGGTTCTAAGTTGACAGACATATTTTGGGTACAAGCAGTGCATACAGCAGTTCACATTCAAAATAGAGGAATGCTTAGAAAAAACAATGATAAAACTCCCTACAAGCTATGGAAAGGAATACCAGCAAATGTGAATCATTTCATAGTTTTTGGAAGAAAATGCTACATTAAAAGAGAATATGGAAAAATTGAAAAGTTTGAATCTCATGTTGACAAAGGTATACATGTTGGGTAATCAAGCACAAGGAAAGCATACAAATACTTCAATGTAAGGCTCAAAAAAAATGTGGAAAGAATCAATGTGATGTTTTATGAGACAGGTGGACGAAGGATAAAAGAAGAAGGAAAGGATTCAATGGAACAAGTTCATGAAGAAGAAGTAAAGGAAGAAGAAGTAGCAGAAGAGGAAGAGGAAGAAGAGCATTTAGAAGAAGAAGAAGAAGAGCAAGAACAAAAATGTCTTCAAGTACCTCCAAAGACACCTAGCAGAAAAATATAGAGGAATCATCCTTCAAGTCAGATTATCGGGAAAAAAGATGCAAGAGTTGAAACTAAAAGAAGAATGTGTTCACTATAACATCTGCACCTGACACTACTATCAACAATGAGCTAAGTAGTTTTGAAGAAGAAAGCAAGGATGAATTATGGATCAAAGCCATGGATGAAGAGTTAGATCATATAGAGAAGAATGACACTTGGGAATTGGTTCCAAGGCCAAGGAAAAAGAATGTGATCGGTAAAAAATGAGTCTTCGGAAACAAATTGAACGAAGATAGACAAATTATCAGGAATAAAACAAGATTGGTATGTAAAGGATATGCTCAGTTTGAAGGTATAGACTTTGAAGAGATGTTTTCCCTAGTTTGCAGAATGGAAGCAATCAAACTGATCCTAGCTTATGCATGCTCCAAGAATGTTAAAGTGTATCAGATGGATGTGAAATCAACATTCCTAAACCATTCAGTACTTCTATGCAAACCAATTTCAAGTTAAGTAAATATTATGATTCAAAGGCTACATATTAGAGGCAGTACATGTCGATGATTGGCATCTTACTTTATGTGATAGTTTCCAGACTAGATATGATGTAAGAAGTTGGATAGGTGGCATGATTTCAAGAAGTGCCAAAGGAATCACATGTTTTGGTAGTGAAGAGGATATTCAAATATCTCAAGGGTATAGTAGAGTTTAGATTATGGTATCCAAAAGGGAAGGATCTATCACTTGTTTCCTACACAAATGCAGATTGGGAAGGTTGCATTGATGCTCGAAGAAGTACAAGTGGAGCATATTTCTACTTGGGTGAGTGTTTAGTATCACTTCTAAGCAAGAAACAATCATCGGTATCATTGTCTACAATTGAAGCAGAGTATATAGTAGCAGCAGCATGTTGTACACAATTTCTATGGATGAAACAAACTTTGAAAGATATACAGGTTGAGTATGATGAGCCCACTCCTATATTTTGTGATAACAATAGTACCATCAGTATCTCAAAGAATCCAATGATGCACTCCAAGACGAAGCACATTCCAATCAAGTTTCATTTCCTACGGGAACGGGTTGCAGAGAAGAACATCGGGTTGCAGAGAAGAACATTAGAGTTGAGTATGTTGGGACCAAAGAATAGATTGCAGATATCTTTATGAAACTGCTTCCAAGGGAAGTTTTTGAGTATCTTCGCCAGAAACTCGGAGTAGTTTCTGTCCCACAATGAATTTTGAATGCTTTTCTTATATGTCATATATTTACACAAGGAAGCACCATGAAGAGGATAGTTCAGTTAGGGGGAGCATCCCTAGGGAGAGTTCAATCAGGGGGAGAAACCTCGAAGGAAAGTTACCCTTTTCCCTTAATGTCAAAGGGGGGAGAGATTACTCATATGCATGCAGAGAAAGAACAGATCCATGATACTAGGGGAAGTGATGGTAACAGGAGGATCATGAGTGTTATGACTTCAATATTGCATCAGAGTGTTTCCATCAATGCCAAAGGGGGAAATTGTTGATTAATTGGGTTGGTTTTCTTTTATTTCAACCCTTTAATCAATTCTAGTAGAAAATTTCGGTAGCCTCCCAAGTACTGATAAGGAACCCATGTTTGTCTAGGGAATAATGTAATGAAGATCAATGAATTTGTAGGTAATACTATCATGGATGGATAGTACATGTCGTACCATTTCCGGTGATGTGTGGTATGTCATGTAGCTCCTCACGGTTGAGAAGATATGGCTTAGTGAAGTTGGAGAACCCTCATGGGTTATCTAGAAACCCCTAGAAGGTCAAAGAAGTCAAATATTCTAGAAGCTCCTAGAAGAAGTTTACTAGTCAAAGTGGTTGTAACTAGGAGTTTACTATAGTTGAAAATTGCAATTTATTATTTATGAAAATTAATGACTTTTTTTCTATATGATTTTCTTATATAATTTTAGCGAGCTACATTTATTTATAGAATAGACTATCTTTGGGCCATCTAGACTCTTCTACTAGATGGCTTGTGGAGGAAGTTGCACAATACTTGAAGGATAATGTGTGGGAATTTACAACAATGTGGATGGGAAGTAAGCTAAAGGAAACTATGATGACTCGATCCAGATGCATGTCACCATTGATATGAACCTTAAATTCACTTGAAATTAGTCACACTTCTGATAGATTTACTATCCCAAACTCATAGTCTTTTATTTCTTATTGGCGGAACTCATAAACATGAACATAGACTTCATAATATCACAAATTGTTCAGGTTGTATCTTACTACAAATATTCTAGAACTAAAATATGTGTGCCATTTCCTAGATGTTTTTGCAACACCCATAGTTCATATATCATATGATGTATTTTCAACTATGGATGCAAGAGGTATAGTGTTTCAAATATTAAGGTTAAAATGTGAATACAAATTAATTTTTCATTCTTAGTGCGGATATGTAATTTGGGATCTAAAAAGAACTTTCATCACTCACTCATGGTTCCATAGTAAGAAAATTGGTTATGGCGGGATTGTTGCCCCATGAATTGACAAAGTATAGGCTCAACCTTAGGTAAGTGGCCTAGCCAAGAGATTAATATACGACATTTGGTTGGGAAGGGGTTGTCTTAGCCACTTTTTTCTTAACAATATAATTACAATGAAAAAAAAATTGCAAGAGTAAAATAAGATTTTGGGATCCTTATTTAGCAAAATTGGAAACCAAAATGAACAAAATCCAACATGAGTATAGCGAAAAATTTTAAGAAAATCTAGTTTTCTATCAAAAAAATATTATGGATAAAAAATAAATAAAAGGAAAATAGAGACATATGCTAAAAGGAAAGGATAACTAAACTATGGTATAGTCACTACCCATTTTCATTGAAACCTTTCTGGTTTTCCTCTTTGTGATAGGTGAGTCATAACTCACTAAGTAGAGTCCCTTGATGTATTAGGAGATACTTCTTTACTCTACGAAACCTTGCACAAAGTATTCCTTTTTTGGATTGCAAATGAGTGAGCTCACCCCTAGGTGAGCCATAAATCCTTCTTGGGCAGGTGATTGGCTAACCTCCCCCTTCAAGGGTGGGGATTTCCTTTCTTTCATTAATTAAAAGTTTTAAATGCAGGAAAATATTTGTCAAATTAAAAGTTTTGAGTACAAAATTAACAACACTATTGCATGGCAAGGTTTATTCAATTTTTTCTCCTAGCTTTAGGTCTAAAAAGGACATCCCAGTCACATGGTAGGGTTTATTAAATAATTCTTTGTTTTTTAATGAACATGGAATAAGCCTAGAAAGATTTAAAATTTGGTGTTTGTTTAGATATCATGGACGTCATGTATGATTCAAAGGACCTGAATGTTTCATTTATGCATGGTAACATTCTCGTCGCTACTATTACAATGTAGTTTTGATGTGGGAGCATTTTTTTCCTCCAAATTCAACATTGTTTATTAGGCCTTAGGGGTGTTTGAAATTACTAAAGGGAGCAGGTTCCCCTAATGGAATTGGTGTATTTTTCCTAAGTTTGTAATTGTATTCTAGAAGGTTGGGATTGTTAGGAAGAAAGAGGGTTTGTATTCCCTAATTATGATGTAAATGGCTTATTTAAGAAATTAGTTGAGTTAGGTAAAATTTCTCAACTAGGGAGGATTCCATCAAATTGATCCTCGTCAAGCTTAGAGAGTTGAAATGATATTATTCTAATTAATTACAAGATTTTAGGAATTTGTTTTCTTGAGCTGGAAGTCTAGCTTCCATGCATAAATTCAAAGCCTTCGAGCATGTAAGGGTGGCCAATTTAGTGAAAAAATTCTCTAAGGAGAGAAAGGCCAATTATTAAGGAATTGGCCAAAGGAGTGAGAGAGGGTCGAGAAGAAGCCCAGACTATAGATCGATTTGAGAGGTATCTTCTGAAACCATCTATAGTGAATATGTAAATCAAGAAATTGCACCATGTTGTGTGCTTCGTTGTATTGGCATTATTTTTTATATTTGTAATGTTTTATTGAGTTATAAGAAAGGAATATTGATTAAGATTGGGTTCCCTATGTGTCAGATGGTCCTTCTAAATTTTGTTTGTAGGTTCTAAGAGTCGGGTTTGTAGATTGAATAGAAATCTATGATTTTCACAGAGAAAAGATATTCATTATGCACAGATAATTGTAGCTAGTATCTATAGAGTTAGATCGATGGTGTGAAGTCACTCTAAAGATCCAATTTTGGGAAATCAACAGTCGAAAGAAACTAAAGAAAAAGTTGAACAGTCACGAATTAGATCTATCATTGATCACTGGAAGGATCAATGGTGATCTAGTCCTTGTAAATGTCATGGAGGACTGAATTCGGGCATCTGTTCACTGGTTAAATCAATGACCCAGATTGCTTGCAGATCAGACCCTGTCCAGATCGACGACTTATATTGTATCGTTGTATCATCTATCGACGATTCCATTGTGTGACAATTATTAAAACCTGGCATCCATTTGTGTCGATATCCCCGAATTCCCAACATCGGGGTTCCATTGCAAAGGTTCCATGTTACCGACCTATCGACCCCCAACACATTAAGAAATCAAGTGTAAAGAGTTATTGTGTCCCAACACCCCGATCTTTCAATCCTTGGGATATCAGCTCCACCGGTTGTGACTCTATATCAGGTCCCCTGCCATATCGGTATATCATCCCCTGGGGTCATTGGCAAATGCGAAAGTTGCAACAAGTTAAACACCTAGTACCTGGTACTCTAGTGTTGAGGTTCTGTAAGTCCAGGTTCTGCCATATCGGATCCGAACATTGGTGAATAGTGTATGTTGTGATCGTTGGGAAAGGATCATTGATCCAGTAAGCAAGTGGTCATAGACATGGTTACATGGATAATTAGCACTTAAGCATAAGCACTCAAGTGAATAAGCACATGATTATAATTCTTGGTCATGTAGAGGAGAAAGAGATTAACGCTCCAACAAACGAGCATCTGGGATTTTAAAAGGAAGGTTAGCTCTCTAATGAAAAGTGCTTAAGGTAAGAATTATGTCTGTAACAATAGAGAATCCAAGGTTCTGTTAGTGGAGATTTTTGGGCCCGAATAAAGTGACTGTAAGCAGTCCAAATGCAGGAGATTGTAAGCAGAGTTATTGAAAACTCTGCACCTATGGGTATTACGACCTGGTGGGTCATCAAGTTTCTAGCCACTATTGAACATAATTATTTCATAAGTTATGCTTTGTAACTTGTTCATTTTTTCTTTTTTGGAAAACATTATATGCCCAATGATGAGTGTAATTCTTGTTGGTGTTTTCCTTTTGTATGTTGTTGCATATGTGTTGATGGTTCCTAAAGGTCTATTTGAGTTTCCTCTACTCCCCTACCATAACAATCACATCTCCCTCGTTTATTCTTTCAATGAAACTATTCCCCATAAAATTTGTGTGTAAATGAGGTATACATTTACCTTAAGCATGAATGTGTGAGTTGTAATGGGTTTTCATTTATGCTACTAATAATTTCGTTTTGATCTCTTTGCAGCTACCAACACAATTCTATATGGCACTGGTAAACAATTTTAGGATATCCAACCTTTTCAATGTCTACTTGTATTTCCATATGTTATGTTTTATATATGTTATATGTGTGCAATCATTATTTATTTTAATCAATGCAGGTTTATAAAATTACCCGAGATGTGAATGAATTTGACACAATCGTAATATGTTTGTAGAATCATATTGAGTCATGTAATTCTAGGAAATCTAATGGAACATTTAAATAGATTTATATATGTATAAAGGTGTATTCATGTTGCAGAAAGAGCAGTATTGTGCAAGCAAGGATCGATCCCAAAATGTTGAACTTGTGAAGGTATAGGAGAGCACCAAGTAAATGCAGAGGATGAATACTATGGTGTCGACTTCAAAGCAGTCATGCATTATGTGCATGCCACCAGAGAGTTCCTTCTAGCTAGTGATGTTGAATCAGAAATTGGAGAGAATGGGTTTTAGCCCAGGGCATGTAAAAATGTATACATAGCAACCACCTCCAGAACATATATTAGCTTGGAATATTTAACATTGTGTAGGGATAGTGGTGGGGAGTTAATATAAAAGGATGAGGTGTTGGCCCGATGCAGTATTGTTAGAGCCTAGACTACAACATTGTCAAAGCCTCCAAAGTGGCCACTAAGTAATTTGTTTTTTTAAATGATTTGTTAATTATGGAAATTAATGAAAAATAAATTGCACACTCTAGGAGAATAAAGTCAAATCAAATATCATTGAACCAATGAGAAATTATATCCATCAAATTTCATAAATAGGAAAATAAATTTGTTTTTAAAAATACATACAATTAATATAGAATTTCAACAAAACTTTTAAGATGGTTGCAAAATCCAAGTGAATTAATAAGAGATCAACATAGTTTAACTCATGACTGATAACTATTACCTGTACCAAAAGTAAGGAAACAAAGACTAATAAATGATCATCTAAGACATTGGTCTGCATTATTATCCTAACTTTTGGTAGAAATCAGATATGTCAATGTATGCCTATAAAACTTATAGCATGGAGTGTTCAAAATGCAACCTCTCACTAAAAGATCGATAATGTTACATTAATATCTCGTCCTCTTTGATGAATAAGTTGAGAGGAAGTTATAAGTTGTTAGCTCTTATTCACAACATTGATAAGCTAATGAAATATAAATAAATGTTAAAGAAAAGTACCAAAGATATATCCAACTACAAATAAATTAAATTGACACATAAAGAAATCCAAATATCCAAACAAAAATGGTTCTAAGACCAAAGGAAAAAAATTGAAAATGAAAACATGGGTTATAGGAGATGACTACTCATTGTAAGGTGGTACAAAAGGAAAAGGGTTGGAAAGGTGACATGAAATAGGGAACACAATTATGAGAGTACACAAGCCTTATAAAGCATGACAAGGTTACTCCAGTCCCTAATTAAGTCAATAAATTTATGTGCAGATCAAATTTTTCTTAATCTATAATGGCCAAAAATGAATATATCTTATACATTAAGCATTTCATGGAGAATTTTATATGTAAGTGCCTTAGCAAATAAATTGTGCTAGTTATGTTTAATAAAGCATCCAAAGTCTAAGCACAATCTTATAGATATCCCATGAGAGCATATAGAAAAATGTGATAAACCAAGGATGAGGAAGACATATTGTTACAGACCTATTTGTCGCAGTAACAATTGTCGCACTTAAGTGTCACAATTTCATCACCATGTGGGAGTGTTTTTCATAATCCCTAGACATGTTGGAAGGGAAACCTATCATTTGGAAGTCGAAATACTATCTTTATTCTTGAGTTTTTGGCATTTTTTTAGTTTCATCAAACCCCTGCCCATATGGAGAGGAGGATGAACCTTTATCATCACTCCTTTCCCAATTATAGGGAAGCAATAATCTCACCCTATGCTCAGTTCTGGGGGGGGGAGATGAAGTGGGTGGAATCATTATGCCTTATTTTGAGAGGTTATTTCCAAGATATTTCAGTTGGTTAGACGTTGGTTCGAGCTACCCTCTATCCAAGGCAAGGTCAATCTTGTTTGTTTAGCTAAATCCTCATATGATCCTATCCTCTCCTAAAAATTATCCTATGGTTGTTATGCCTCAACTACTATATAATTAAGGCCATTCTTGGGTGAAGGGGAAAAAAGAAGAATTCTAGAGTATCATATTGTTGGTCTTGTGATGTTCAAAGGGTTGGAAAAGAGAGCTTGGAGGAGCTACTGCAACATCGACATTAAGGTTGTAAATTCTTCATTACTTATTGGTTTTCATATAATATAACTTGGCCTATTCCCCTCATGCTTATACTTTTCAATGTATGCACGTCTATGTTTTCTTAGCTCAAAGTATATAGGTCTATTTTACCTAACAATATATCGTGGAAGAAAGGAGAATTTTTTTTCTCCTTACATGACTTCTCTTGCACCAAGATCTTGGATATCAAGATCAAGGGCTAGAGAAACAAGGACAACCGATGAAAAAGAGGTAAGTTATCTATCTCATTCTCTCATCTTATTTTTTCATTCTATTTGTGGGTATATAAAGTAGATCTAGGGGGGAAGTAGAAAACCATTTGTTACTTTCTATCTTGGATCAAAGGATTCTTGATCCAAGGGGGGTTTCACCTATCTGCAAGGGAAACTTTTCTACAATAGAAATTGGTGATCATACTGGGGATCACTCATTTTAATATTTCCATAGTGTTTTCTATCCCTTTGAATTTTTGTTTGTTTCTTGATATTTTTGGATTGTATGCATATTCTTTGAATTCTCCCCTTCCCTCATCATATTTGGGAATCTTATTGAGTCAAGAACCTAACCCTTTCTCATATCTGGGTGAGGTTTTTGTCTTTTCACCACTTTCCAAACTTCATCCCCCCTCTATAAGAGAATACAGGGTGATAACATCTTGATTATCGCTCCCTCTTAGTGTCTTCAGGAGCGATGAAACCCTGATTATTTCCCCCTCTCAGTGTCCTGGGGAGTGATGAAACCATTATTATCTCCCTCTCTAAATGTCTTGGGGAGAAATGAAACTCTTATCATTGCCATGTATGCAGTATTGCAAGGGCGATAATATCTCTCTAAGTGGGTTTTGAGCTTTCCTTGTCTATTTTCTGTCATATTTCTGTCTCGGAACCTTATATCAGAGTCCTTCATGAATGATTGTGGATTTGATTGATTAAAGTTTAGTGATTATCGTATTTTTGTTGCCTCTTTGGATTTTCCATCTCCTATAAAATTGTGAAGTGTACATGATTGTCCTAGGTTAACTCGATCCTTTAGTCAAGTCTATGTCATCAGTAGTTTGATCCTTATCAGCTATAGGCATTCATTTTTTTTCCACCTTGATTCCAAGGTTTGTAGGTGTTTTACTTGTTTGTTTTTGGAGTCCTTTTCATTGATTTAGGGATTGCATATGTTGCATTAAGCCTTATTGTTGAGTTTCTTGCTCGTATCCTCTTGGGAAAACTTATGATCCCTTGAGTGCACTCCTAAACTCTTTGGCCTTGCTACAACTTTGCATTGATCTTTGATATTTGCTACTTGAATTTTGAGGATTCAAAAAGTGGTTTTCCTTTACTTTACATTTTCGGGTTCCTATTTGAATGTGTGTTGGAGGAGTTCTTGCATTTGAATTCTTTGAGTTCTTGTCAACTTTTTGAATGCATGTTTTGTTTGCGTCTTTTTTCTTCATGATCCTTTGCATCGTCATTGAATTCTTTCGTTTTGTTTGAAAGTAAGGAAGCAAGAAAGAATTGCATTTGAAGGTCTTTCATTGCATTTGAAAAACAAACAAAATAAAATATTGCATTCTAGAGGGGTGTGATCATGCTTTCACTTTAGAGAGAAGTAAATTGCATTGGGCATATGCATCTAAGAAAGAAAAATAATCTCCTCTTTACCATAGCTATCATTCATCAAAAACGAAATATTTTTATTTCATTTTTGTGCACAGTTTAGAGTCAAGTCATAACACCATCTAGACCACTTTCGCTTACCCTATTGAGTAACAAACAGTGATTAAAAGGAATGAGGCACATAATATAAAATTAATTAGACTTTTTTCTTTGATAGCAAACCAACAAGTCTAGGATTTTAGGGCCTTGATAGTAAGATGGAGAGTTAATTCTTCAAGGTCATGGGAACGAGACTATAGAATACTAGAGAGTGTAAAATCCAGTAGTAGCAATTAAATTTTGTTGGGAAATCTCCTCTCACATGAGAGTCAAACACGAGTTCAAGCGAAGCAATTGGTTGATATTTCCCCTCTTCCATTCGCCTAGTGGGATTATTGAAATTTTGGGGCTTTAAAGAGTGGAAATTCCTCGGGATGACACCACTTCTTATAAGTTTTGTGTTGCACATTTTTGTATGGAATTCCCATGTCCATTTTCTAGTCTTCATTTTCAATTGTATCCCCCCCCAATCGTTCATTGTGAATTGGTAAACAAAGTAACCTCTCTTAGGATTCCACATAGGTGATTGTGAGGGGGATTCCTTCTGCAAGGAAGGTTCCTTGTGGTACCTGCGATAGACATTCAATCTCTGCTTCAGCGATGTGTTAGGGTATTTTCCTATGGGATCTTACTTTCACCTTGGGGGATTTTTGCGTGAAGGTTATCATAATTGTTGCTTGTTTCTTCATTGACGACATCATCTCTCGTCTCCAAAAGATCCTTACCTACTTTCTCTCTTCCATAAGGGAGTTGTTTTCTTTCTATTATCTTGTAGGGACTTTGGTATTGTGCTCTCTTTGATGTTTAGCATACCCTAGGTTGAACCCACATCCATGGAAACAGTTCCTTAGGATACCAACCAAGGTACCCTTTTCACGGGGAACCTTGTGTTTTTCCTTTTTTTGGAAATGTTGGTCCTAGATTGCTACATTGACTCTTCCCAGTTTCACTGTGGGGTTACCAGTACGGTTGTTTTCCACTCTCGTGGTCTCGAATGCCCCTGTTATTTTCCAAGCAAGCTCTCCACCTCAAGAACGTCAACCTCTTATTGACCCTTTTCGTTCTTCACTCGTCACATCTTCTTCCCTTTCTTCTTCATCGTCTGGTGAAAGACTTGATGCTAGTAACTAGGATGATAAGAAGAAGAAGAAGCAAAATAAGAAAGGGGGAAATCAACCAATCATTGTCGTGAGTGTTGATAATGTTGAAAATCCTACCAACATAGGTCGCAAGCCCAAATTCCCTTGTAGGATTTGTAAGGGTGACCCCCTTCTTAACCATTGCACTGGCATTCCAAAGGTATTATAAGTGTGGTCCATGGGTTCTCAACAACCCATGTCGTCAGCCACTGCAAGTCATGTTGGTGACAACCCATCAACCAGTGATCATAAGATTAGGGGAAAAAAGGGTAAAGTCAGGATTCCTTACCGATTATGTTGGGAAAAGCACCTCACTTATATTTTCCCTCATATGGATGAATCTACCCAATTGTTGGAAGACATTGTTGTTTCTCATAAACAACCTCCATCTTCTTCCCATGAGTCCTCTCCCAACCAATTGTTGGTTGATGAAGTGGTCAATCTGATTCAATCTTCGATCGATCCCACTCTTCCCTTGGAGAGTGAAGTGGATACCACTCAGGTTTTTCTTGTCACTTTGGATTCCTCCGGATAGGGGGAATTTCACTTGTTTCAATGGAACCGCCTCCAAGTACTGAGGTCATTTCCCTTGATTGGAATAGGTTGGTGGAATGTCATAACCCTAATTTGCACCATACATGCTTACCTGGCATCAGGCCATCTCAGATCCCTTCTTTTCCAAAGCATTGTTGAACAACTCTTTAAAAAACCTCTTTTATAAGGGCCCGCGCGCCCAACTCCATTATTGCACGTGTGTACACGCTAGCTGACCTAAAACAGCCCGTGCATACCTACAAAATCATGAAAAAAGGAAAGTTGTCGACAAAACACACATCTTTGGGTGAGTTAAATGAATCTTCCGGCCATGAATGGCTGAGGGTTCTTCCAAATACCTATCTTCTTATAGCCTATAAAAGAAGGGTTAGGGGTCCTATTTGGAAGAGGAGAATAAGAGTAAAGAAACTCTACCCAATTGCACATTCCCATTGTCCCAACCCTTTAGCCATCCTTGTGCAAAGAGAGATACAAAGCAAAGAAGTTGGAGGACATTTGAAGAGGAGCCCAGGATCAGGTTCGTAGAGCAGTGGTCGATCTTGACATTGTAAGTTGATTCATTAAAGTTAATAATAAAGAAATGCTTTTCATGTCCCACAATATGAGTTCTTCATAGTTTAGAGAATATATGTTTGAATCTCTAACCCATTAATCTATAGAACAGATGCATGTAGAGTTTGTTGCTTGTTTTGTACGCAGTTCAGTCTTGGGAGGATAGTTGCTAGCAAGCGATCAAGCGTGAAGAAGGATCGACATCGAACATCTAGAACAAGGTATGTTCGTTTAACCATGTATTTGCTTAAAAGAAATGGGGATTAGGTGTGGGACGACGATAGAAAGTAGGATTCTTTCGGTCTTATCTGCATGCATAATATTGTTAGATTACTAAGAGGGGGGGTGAATCAGTAATAGCGTAATTATAATCCTTTTTTTTTAAATGTTATATCAATGTAGAATTATTATCCAATAATGAGTAGTAAGAAATAAACAATCAAACACATACACAG
>SNQJ01S0100689.1:109146-123077 GCA_010110895.2 Picea sitchensis | reverse complement strand
GAGGGTAGATTTAATTGGTGAAGATTGCTTCTTTTAGGATCAATGTTCAGTTGCAGATGGTGGAGTCATGCGGGAAGAAACTAGTATTATGAATAGAAGAGGTCAATATTATTGGAAGTCATATCAATGTATATAATCATCCTCTCAGAATATACGTATTACACCATATTTTTAATCTTCGTCTTCTAACCACGGGCATCCAATGAACATACATGAGTAATCAACCATGAACAATAAAAAACTTTCACATAGAATCAACCTTCATAAAAAAATCTTCATCAACATTCCTCAACAAAAATTTTTGATCATCTTCAATATAAATCTCATCCATGAAGAGTCACGGTTCAAGTTGCATAGCAAAGGAACCAAAATTTCTTAGTCCAAGGAATCAAAGGAATTCATTCAGGAAGAGAGCTACATTGTATCAAGAATATTAGGAACACACATCTAACTCAAGAAAGAAGAGAAGTATTTGGGAAGTATAACCTGTTATCACTATAATAATTTCTTGAAATCCAATTCTTGAGATTTGGCGGAATGCTAAATCAGTATAGAGGAGTGTTAGATTAGTGGGTGGGGTCATACCTGGCGCACAGGATTAAAATTGGCGAAGACGTAGGAGTGACGGGACCCGGCGGGCCATAGATATTGAGCAGCCCATATCAATGGTCAAGAGACATATCGGGCGAATAAACAATGGAGAGGTTAAGCACTAGAGAGAGGGACAGGGAACATACCGCGATTTCAACCCATAGACACATGGCACCTCCATAAGCATATCGGGGAGAAAAGAAGGTAAGTGTGAAACCGCTCAACCACGCCCCGATGTCACGTGTTCTAATATCATTAAATATGTTAAATATAAAGGTCGTATGTGGAGAGGGGAAAGTGATGGCCGATCAAATACACCACTTGTTTGAGTACTTTCCGTCCGTGCAACGCCAGGTGAGCATCGCAGATAACCAACTCAAAGGCTCATCATTTGAAATAGATTGGCCAAATGTGATAAACCAATGTACCTGAAAGTACTCTTGTCAGAAGTTCATGATTGGCACTCAATGACGATTATCATTCAAAACATGGGTTACAATACTCTTTTTTGGGCAATGAACGTTCTATTTCAGAACGGGGTAATGACAGGTCAAATCAATCAGCTAAGGAAGATAAGTTCATGTCTTCTGCAAAACCAGGTAAAATGGATATGACAGACCAAGTGGCCTCCAGTGAACCGGGATTTTCAATTGATATGACAAATTCATCATTGAAGAAAAGAGAGAAATTGGTTGCTCGAATCAACGAAATTTTATACAAAGCCTTTGGGAGAGCCAGGAGTGGATGAATAAGTCATATTAAATCCCATCATAAGTGATTTAATAATCAACAAATACACAGGCAAACACCATACACAAGCTGGAAAGAGGAAATAGAGAAAGCATCAGAAGACAGAGGTAAAAGCTAAGGTGGTCAAAAGCGTCTGGGAAAACCAACCTGCATGGCTTGATACGTTAAAAGAAGAAATTTCCAAGATGAAATAGATTGCAGGCTAAATTTAGTGTGTGTTGGATAATTTCGTAATAATATTGACAAATGGCCTTCAACAAAAAAACCTCAAATATGTCAGTTTTGTTTATAACGTCCCCTAGAAAATAGGAGCTCATTTTTTGTACGTTACTCTTTTGTAACCGACGGCTATTTTTGGAACTTTGGGGAAGATAATTCATTATAAATCTTGGATGTAATCTACCTATATATACCATTACAAAGATAAATAAATAGGAGGACGAAATGAAGATGGGCCTGCCCTCGTAGCAGGAATACTTTGAAAATCCATGGAGCTAAAGGGAAAATACAATGGAGAAGCATTTTGAACTATTTTTGAAAAGATTATAATGGTTGTGATATGAGTTTTTTTTCTCTCATAGTGTGTATTTCTTGTGTCTTTGAAATCCCATTTACATTTTCCTCTTTTTAAATTGGAGAGTTAAGAGTCTAGAATTCGTCTTATGATGCTCTCGACTTAGCAATTTAAATTATGTAATCTTCTTCTTGACTAATTCAGAATTCATTTCAGTAATGTTCTGATGCAGTTATTTGTTTTCCCCTTCCTCTTACCACTGTGATTAAACTCAATTTACAACTCAGAATCATTGCCTCATTTATCCTTTCTCCTCTAGATAGTTCTAATGGCCTGCCATTGCTTTATTCATTTTCAACTCCATAGCCCCAAATGTCACCCCCTTTCCTTTGCCAACAATTATATGAAACCCCCAAATAAACCAAATCTAGCCATTGATTATCAAAGAAATACCTAGTAATGCGAGAGAGCCCTTTCTGAGTTGAGAAGGCTAGTTCCCAGCTCTAAAGTAGGTTGAAATAGTTACCTCTGTCATTTGTCTATTCAGTCGAACAAAATTTACAGAGTGCTAACATTATGGCGTCATTGTTAGGGAAGAAATTGAAAATTTTTCCATGGGAAAGAACGACATGGTTGAGTTATAAGGCCTGAGAGCAGTAGACACTTAGTCACACATTGGTTGTACTCTTTCTCTAGCGACTCCACACATAAAAAATCAGTTTGAAAGTGATTCCACTGGTAGAAGAATCCAGAAATTTAAATTTTCCATGGCGACTCCACTCTCAATGCAGAATCCAGCTTCCAAACATTATTGGCGACTCCACTCAAGATTCAAATGTAATGCATAGAATCCACTAGAATATGAGATCCCCTGACAGAGGTGTGAAAAGGAATTATGGAAGGAAACAAGTACTTAAAATTGGATTTTTTCCAAGTCATTTTATTGTTTGTTATAGGTTTCTTCTGGTCCTTTCTTGAACATGCTAGAAAAATTTCTCTTCACCTACTACATGCAAATAATGATCATGATAATCCTAAAATGGCATATCCTCTTCATAAGATTATACAAATACCTCTTCATTTTATTACTGAATCCAATCAAAATCTCCCACCTGAGCCATACGATAACCATGACCAAATTCATAAGCCTCGTGAAACCAAGGTTGATATTTCACCGCCTGTACTTGATCCAACACCCTCCAAGACTCAGCATAGATACAGATCCTTAAAATTACCTCACATTCTTCATGACTTTCCTTCAAAGTACTATGAATACCTACATGTATTTTATGGGAACCCGATGTTATCTCAGCTGAAAAACACATCCAAGGGTTGGAGAATTTTATAGATTTGTTTGAGATTGACCATGATGATGTTTGTATGAGGGTATTCTCACAATCCTTGAAAGGGGACACCGAATAATGGTTTACAAATTTGCAACCAGAGAAAATTATCTCATGGGAGGAATTGAAGAATGTCTTTTTAAAGTTTTGGGGCAAGAATAAATCTTTGGATCTATAGTTTACATAGTTCTATGTCTTAAAAAGGTAGATTCGTGAAATTATTTCTATATTCAATAGGAGGTTTTCCAGTATTTATTACAATTTACCCAAATAAATTCAACCTACTAAAGTTGTTGCCATGCTCCATTATACAACAAGTCTTCATCCATATTTGTATTTCCTCCTAATGGAAAGAAGACCTAAGTCCTTACAACAAATTTTTAATGATGCTCAGGAGTTTCAACACACTATCCTAGCATGCCAACAAATTCAAAGTGGAAAATTGGGTGTTCCAAGACATTAGGATGAATGTGAACATAGAACATTTGACTGGAATCTTGAGCATAATATTGATGATGCCATAAGCCCTCTCAAAGTTTTAAATGCCAATTATTTTCCAAAATATTATGTTCCACTTGTTGAAAGAGGAGGTGTTGATCCATCCTATGATAAGCACGGCGTTGATTCTTTTATGTATTCACTTGTAGATCGTCAAGAAGATGAGTTTGCAAATCAGCTTGTTGAAGAACAGGTTGATGTTCCAAGTTTGTTCTTGTTATATGACATTGCATACATTGTTGATTTTCCTATATATGATGAATATGATTATTATTAAGATGTTGAATTCCTAGAACAACTAGCTACATGTTCTCTATCAGAAAATGTTCCTTTTCAGCAGTGTAATGTGAGAAATTAGCCTACATATCACAGTTACAAAGAAGAAAGTACTAAATCAGCTGAAGGGAATTCTTTACCTTTATGCTTTTCTTCATTTAAATTGTTGAAAGAAAATTCTAAGATCATCATTGAAGAAAAGGAATGTATGTTGATGCCAAACCACATTGATTCACTAAAAAACTTTGAAAAGAAATTGCAACAATATTTTCATGTGTTTGATGACCCTACTACTTGTTATGTAGAAGGTCTTGTTAGTACCAAATTGCAACCATTGGTCGAAGATAAATCTGAAAATGAGTGTGTTCAGCCATCCAAAGAAATTGAAAATTGTGCATATGACAACAGTGAAGAAAACAAAGAAGGTTTTGAATCAGGTGAAAGAACCTTGCCATTGTGTTTTTCTTCTTTCAAATTGTTGAACAAAAATGTTTATAATGTTTCAAATCAGAAATCCTCTAGACATGATGTAGAATATTCAAAAAGAAATGGACTTGAAAATGAAAACTATATTCCTCTATGTTTTTCTTCTTTTGAATTGTTGAAAGTCATGAGATAACAAAGGAACAAGGAAAGTCCGATTGCATTCACAATGGCATTGTTTTACATGAGAAATTTGTTATCTGTGAAGAAGACCAACAACCTTCTCATACATTTAATGATCATGCGACTGATTACATAGATGGTTACTTCAGTTCATATTTGCAGCCTGTGCTTAGCTATCAACCTGGAGAAGAAGATGAAGTTGATCAAGAAATTGTTGTTAAAGGTTATTTTCCTCCCTCTGAAACTAATATAAGTATGGAACAAGATTTCTAGAAAGGAAAATTCTTTCAAAGTTGTCTTTCTTCCCCTGAGAATGATGTGGTGGTATAATTTCTAAATGGCCTAGAAATGGATGAGGATTTTGAAACTACATCTATGGAAACTTCAAACAATGAGAAAACAAATTACATAGAGTTTCAAGAAAGCAACAAAACAGTGTATGCCATTTTTCAATCAGAAATACAGAAAGATAATGAAGAGGCGGTGGTTTTGTTTGATTCATTTAAAAATCATGGTCTTGAAAATGCATCCATGGGAACTCTGGACTATGAAATAGTACACGATGTTATCTTTTCATATTTTCAAGAAGATTATGAGTAAAAACATTTTTTCGTTCATTCATTTGAATGCCAAAATGACAATACTCAAGCAAATTTCAAGAAGATTAATAAAACCAAATCAAAACCATTTGATGAACAACAAGATAACCATGTTGCACATAGTATGGTTGTCATATTTAAAGATGTTCAAGGATGTATGAATTTTTTTGTTGATATGCATGGAATATTAGACAAACCTATTGCTAGCATTTCATTTGAAAGTGTTCCCAGAACTGAAGAAATATAGCAAAAGAAACAAACACTTATGAGAGAGGCTTGTCTTTCTATTTTTCCTCATCAAGAAGAAATGATTTTTCATGATTTTCAAGATCTTGTGGCCATCCAATTACAGTCTGCAGTGAAGGAAGAGTTTGTTTCATTCATAATCTCATGTTTTGGATTCAACTTTTTCTTTCAGCTACCATCTTTTACAGTTGTCTGCCTACTTAATAAATATGTTAGCGGAGAAATATTGGAAAGCCAATTGCTTGATTGGCTGCATTGGCACTTTAGCATCACTTGATTGAGTATTCATTTCAGTAGTTTTATGGTAGGTAAGTTAAAATAAGCATCTTGGTCAAGAATTTTATGGATTTCCAATAGTGTATACAGTCAGATTTCTAGTGGTATATTCAGTAGCCAGTGGATAGTAGTGTGAAGAGTTTGGTTTTCAGAAGACATTGGTGACAGGTTGGAGCATGGTACACACACGTGTTTTGGGAGCATATGATGTAGGAGCATCGTGCAAAGCCAAATCACGTACCTAGCCAAGGAAATAGTTGGACGCGGGGAGAAGGGAAAATAGCACGTTTTCATAAGAACCGTTTTGAATTTTGAACTCAAAAGCATTAATGTAATAATCCAGGAGGAACGTACTTGCATTTATGATTTGGAGATATGAAAAAACATGGGGAAATTACTCCCATCTGTCAATTGTATTGAGGCATTTAAGTTTGTTAATGTAAGAGTAGGTAGATTTGAATTATAGATTAGACAGTTTAGAGTGTAGGAGGGAAAATGGATATTGACACCCTCACTCTTGTATCATTGTATCATTAGCATAGGATAGAAGTAGATAGTTGTAGCAGAGAGTTGAAAAGAAGAATCCATGTACAGGAGCTTTGAATTAATATATGAAGCTTTGAATCAGATTTAATGGTGTTATGATGTTTTCTATTTATAGATGGTGAATGGTATACTTATGGTTGTTTTATTCTCTCTGTTATGCATTTGTTATGAGGCTATGTTGTGTATGTATGATTTCATGTTGAATGTTTGAAGTCAGAGAGAGAGAATGAGTTTCAATTGTTTCTCTTCCTGAGTGAGAGAAGTTCCTGCAAGGAGTGCAGTGAAACGTCCGCAAGGTGTGCATTGACAAAGGTTCTGAGTTTTATCTCAGAAAGCTCAGGAGAGATACCATTGTTCTCATTCCAACAGAAGTGAAGGTGAATCACAGGAGCCGTGCAAGGTGTGTGAAATCTAGTTGAAGCATTAGAATTTATCAACTAAGGTTAAATATTGAAGGACTGTTGTTGTGGAGGGTGCACGGAGTCGAAGAATCAAATACTTAAAAGTATTTGAAAGATTGTCACAAGTAGTGTGTGTAGGAGTCCTTCTGAGACTCAAGTTTGCAAGTAAAATCTCAGAAGGGTTAGTGCCTTTGAAGTGTTCAGAGAGAGATGGAGCGAAATTGCTTTGCAGAAGCCATGTTTAGACGAGGAACACTAGTTCATTTCGTAGAAGACTTCAAGGAAGGAACGAGCAGTCAGAATTCTCCGAGGAGAACTCTTGAATCACGAAAAGAATTGTTAAGTGAAGAATTTCAGGATTTTGGTAATTCGGGATTCAGAATACCAGAAATCCTAATGATAAGGAGCCAACGGCCTTTGCATTGAAAAACCCCGGAGTTGCGAAATGTGAAATAGTGTGAAGTGGTGTGTCGGCATTTCAGTGTTTCAGGGTTCAGGAATTCGGGGATTGTGGTGACAAGTGTTTTGGGGTCGAGAGTTTCGAACTCCCGATAACCGGAGGCCTGAAATAACGTGGGTCGTTGGATCTAAAGGGAGGCTATCATCTGTTGATTCAGTAGAAGGTTCCATTTATGAATTCGAGGTTTTGAAGTGGTAGGGGGACGACAGTCGAAGGCTAGTTCAAGTCACGAAATCCGAAAGAGTGACAGGTGGCAGGAATCCACATCAGAGACCGAGGATAGTTGAGGAGATAGGTGGCACATACTCATTGTCAGGTAGTTTCAATACCCATCACCCAATTTGAGGTTTTAGAGGTTGAAGAGCCATGATCCTTGCTTCAGGATTCATGAAGTCGCGAATTCCGAAACTCCAAATCGACGAAAAGTTTCGTTGGAAGCCAGCCTTTTTTTGAATGCATCGGGGTTCGACATTTCGGTATTTTCGAAGACAAGAGGTCGGGGTTCTTTGTTCCGGAACTCTCGAAGTCATGAAATGCGATATAGTTGTGGAGGAGGATGCGATCAAAGATTTCAGCATTTCAGCATTTCAGGTTTCGGTGGGTTGAAGAGTCGGAAACTCGACAACATAAATCGCGAAATCGTGAAATTCGAAGTCCCGATTTGAAAAAGGGAACAATCATATTATTGAGGTCAGGAGATTTGAGTGATGCTTTGTGTTTGATCACATGAAGCATACTCATAAGGACCTGTGGATACACCGTCGTGTGTGTGTGAGGGATTCCCTATGAGGAAAATCAAAGAGTCAATCAGACTCAGGAGGGCAGAGTTAGAACGATCCTGCGTGGATCTTGGCCTAAGGGTTCAGGGTTGTGCATCAAGTGGTATCAGAGCTACAGAACAAGTCTTTGCTTTCTGTAGCAGAGAAAAGAGGAACATTTTACAGCCATGTCGTCGAGAAGAAGAGATAGGCCAATGCCTGATCTAGTAGTGGAGAGGGAAATGCGCGAACTACGTGCCATGCTTGATGCCATGGAAATAGCACAGAGGCACACAGTCGACGTTGGGGATATCAGTGAGGCCGAAAGTGAAAATGAAGTTGGACACGAAGAAGAAGTCGCAGTCGAAGATGTCGTAGACGAACGCCTATTCAGGGTTGTTGCAAGGATAGGTGCTAGAGAAAAAATGGGCATTCCAGTGTATGAGGGAAACCTAGATGTTGAAGAGCTTCTAGAATGGATTAGAGATCTGGATAAGTACTTCGACTATGAGGATGTCGAGGAAGATAAAAAGGTCAAACATGTTGTCACTAGACTTAAAGGGCATGCAGCACTATGGTGGGATGAATTGTAGGCTGACAGACACTGCAAAGGCAAGCAGAAAATCAAAAGCTGGGATAGAATGGTTGCGAATATGAAGGCCAAATTTATACCCAAGGATTATCAAATCAATCTGTTTCGGAGAATGAATAATTTAAGACAGAAGATTATGTCAGTGAAAGAATACACTAAATAATTCTACAAGATAAACATCAAAGCAGGTCATCGAGAAAACAATGATGAAAAGGTTGTCAGGTACATGAATGTTCTGAGATATGACATTCAAGATGAGATGAGAATGATGACCCTTCGGAATGTGGAAGATTCTTATCAGATGTCTCTAAAAGCTGAAGAGAAGTTGAGCCGAAAGCAAGGTCAAAGAGGTCGGGGTAGAATTCAAGGCAGAGGCAAAACAATTGCCCAAGACAGAACTCAGAAACCTAAAGAAGAAGGGAAGAAACCTCAAACTGAAACTAAGAGAGGAGGAAGCTCACAAAGAGGGTAGTATGTTGATAGAAATACTTTTCCTTGAGCCAGAGGAAGAGGAAGAGGTCGAGGAGGTGAAGCAAAATGTTTTGTTTGTGGAAAGATCAGACATAAATCTTATGAGTGTTGAGATAAGAAGAAATATGGTGGTGAGACTCACATTGTCGAAGCTCAAGGATGGAATTTTGAGGCAGAAGATGTTGAGGGAGGAAGATCATTAATGATGAGGAAAGTTATCTTAACAACAGAAAAGGAGGCAGAGAACCCAGCCCAAACGAACAGTTTGTTTCAGACTGCTTGCAAAACAAAAGACAGAGTATGCAAAGTCATCGTGGGCAGCGGTAGCACATGCAATCTCGTTTCTACAGAGATGGTAGAAAAGCTGGATCTGGAGACTATCGTACATCCAAGCCCATACAGAGTTTCGTGGCTACAAAAAGGACATCAAGTAAATGTCACTAAACAATGTTTAGTTGAATTTAAAATAGGAGGATATAAAGATGAAATATTATGTGATGTCATTCCCATGGAGGTTTGTCATCTATTGTTGGGTAGACCATGTAAATATGATAGGAATATGGTTCATGATGGGAGAAAGAACACGTACACCCTGGAGAAAAATGGGAGAACGCACATGTTGTTTCCGATTAAGGACAAAGAAGTGAAACCAGAGGTGAGAAACATTGTACCTCTCATGAGTGGGAAAGAACTTCTTAATGAGGTTAAGAAGAAGGAAGACAGAAAATTTATTATGGTCAGGAAGCCTAGAATTGTTTTGACCAGTACAAGAGTGGATGATTTACCAGAGGAAATACAAAAGTTGCTAGAAGAGTTTGTTGATATAGTAGTGGACGAACTACCTTGTTCATTGCCACCGATCAGGAGTATAAGCCATCACATTGATCCTATACTTGGAGCCAGTTTACCAAACAAAGCAATGTACAAATTGATGTCGCAAGACAATGAAGAAGTTGTTGGACAGACCTACCACACTTAGAGGGGGGGTGAATGAGTGTGGGGCTCTTTTTCCCAAAACTGCCCTCTTGCACAAAAACTCATCAATTAGCATTCAACATTTATTCATTACCTATTGTTTTCATTTATAACCAGTTAGATGTGAGCACATATCAACAACATATATCAGCAATATATCATCAACAAGTCATCACCACAATGAACACAAAGAACACAAGATGTATGTACAATTTTCTTTTTATTACGGACTACAATCCNCTTATGGTTGTTTTATTCTCTCTGTTATGCATTTGTTATGAGGCTATGTTGTGTATGTATGATTTCATGTTGAATGTTTGAAGTCAGAGAGAGAGAATGAGTTTCAATTGTTTCTCTTCCTGAGTGAGAGAAGTTCCTGCAAGCAGTGCAGTGAAACGTCTGCAAGGTGTGCGTTGACAAAGGTTCTAAGTTTTATCTCAGAAAGATCAGGAGAGATACCATTGTTCTCATTCCAACAGAAGTGCAGGTGAAGCACAGGAGCCGTGCAAGGTGTGTGCAAGCTAGTTGAAGCCTTAGAATTTATCAACTAAGGTTAAATATTGAAGGACTGTTGTTGCAGAGGGTGCACAGAGTCGAAGAATCAAATACTTAGAAGTATTTGAAAGATTGTCACAAGAAGTGTGTGTAGGAGTCCTTCTGAGACTCAAGTTTGCAAGTAAAATCTCATAAGGGTTAGTGCCTTTGAAGTGTTCAGAGAGAGATGGAGCGAAATCGCTTTGCAGAAGCCAAGTTTAGACGAGGAACACTAGTTCATTTCGTAGAAGACTTCAAGGAAGGAACGAGCAGTCAGAATTCTCCGAGGAGAACTCCTGAATCACGAAAATAATCGTTAAGTGAAGAATTTCAGGATTTTGGTAATTCGGGATTCAGAATACCAGAAATCCTAATGATAAGGAACCAAGGGCCTTTGCATTGAAAAACCCCAGAGTTGCGAAATGTGAAATAGTGTGAAGTGGTGTGTCGGCATGTCAGTGTTTCAGGGTTTGGGAATTCGGGGATTGTGGTGACAAGTGTTTTGGGGTCGAGAGTTTCGAACTCCCGATAACCGGAGGCCTGAAATAACGTGGGTCGTTGGATCTAAAGGGAGGCTATCAGCTGTTGATTTAGTAGAAGGTGCCATTTAGGAATTCGAGGTTTTGAAGTGGTAGGGGGATGACAGTTGAAGGCTAGTTCAAGTCACGAAAGCCGAAAGAGTGAGAGGTGGCAGGAATCCACATTAGAGACCGAGGATAGTTGAGGAGATAGGTGGCACGTACTCATTGTCAGGTAGTGTCAATACCCATCACCCAATTCGAGGTTTTAGAGGTTGAAGAGCCATGAGACTTGCTTCAGGATTCATGAAGTCGTGAAGTCCGAAACTCCAAATCGATGAAAAGTTTCGTTGGAAGCCATCCTTTTTTTGAATGCATCGGGGTTCGACATTTTGGTATTTTCGAAGACAAGAGGTCGGGGTTCTTTGTTTCGGAACTCTCGAAGTCATGAAATGCGATACAGCTATGGAAGAGGATGCAGTCAAAGATTTCAACATTTCATCATTTCAAGTTTCGGTGGGTTGAAGAGTCGAAAACTCGACAACAGAAATCGCGAAATCGTGAAATCCGAAGTCCGGATTTGAAAAAGGGAACAATCATATTATTGAGGTCAGGAGATTTGAGTGATGCTTTGTGTTTGATCACGTGAAGCATACTCATAAGGACCTGTGGATACACCGTCGTGTGTGTGTGAGGGATTCCCTATGAGGAAAATCAAAGAGTCAATCAGACTCAGGAGGGCAGAGTTAGAACGATCATGCGCGGATCTTGGCCTAAGGGTTCAGGGTTCTGCATCAAGTGGTATCAGAGCTGCAAAAAAAGTATTTTCTTTCTGTAGCAGAGAAAAGAGGAACATTTTATAGCCATGCCGCCAAGAAGAAGAGATAGGCCAATTCCTGATCTAGCAGTGGAGAGGGAAATGCGCGAACTGCGTGCCATGCTTGATGCCATGGAAATAGCACAGAGGCACACAGTCGACGCTGGGGATATCAGTGAGGCCTAAAGTGAAAATGAAGTTGGACACGAAGAAGAAGTCGCAGTCGAAGATGCTACAGACGAACGCCTATTCAGGGTTGTTGCAAGAATAGGTGCTAGAGAAAAAATGGACATTCCAGTGTATGAGGGAAACCTAGATGTTGAAGAGCTTCTAGACTGGATTAGAGATCTGGATAAGTACTTCAACTATGAGGATGTCGAGGAATATAAAAAGGTCAAACATGTTGTCACTAGACTTAAAGGGCATGCAACACTATGGTGGGATGAATTGTAGGCTGACAGACACTGCAAAGGAAAGCATAAAATTAAAAGCTGGGATAGAATGGTTGCGAAGATGAAGGCCAAATTTATACCCAAGGATTATCAAATCACTCTATTTCGGAGGATGCATAATTTAAGATAGAAGCTGATGTCAGTGAAAGAATACACTAAATAATTCTACAAGATAAACATCAAAGCAGCTCATCGGGAAAACAATGATGAAAAGGTTGCCAGGTACATGAATGGTTTGAGATATGACATTCAAGATGAGATGAGAATGATGACCCTTCGGAATGTGGAAGATTCTTATCAGATGTCTCTAAAAGATGAATAGAAGTTGAGCCGAAAGCAAGGTCAAAGAGGTCGGGGTAGAATTCAAGCCATAGGCAAAACAATTGCCCAAGACAGAACTCAGAAACCTAAAGAAGAAGGGAAGAAACCTCAAACTCAAACTAAGAGAGGAAGAAGCTCACAAAGAGGGCAGTATGTTTATAGAAATACTTTTCCTTGAGCCAGAGGAAGAGGAAGAGGTCGAGGAGGTGAAGTAAAATGTTTTGTTTGTGGAAATATCGGACATAAATCTTATGAGTGTTGAGATAAGAAGAAAGATGGTGGTGAGACTCACATTGTCGAAGCTCAAGGATGGAATTTTGAGGCAGAAGATGCTGAGGGAGGAAGATCCTTAATGATGAGGAAAGTTCTCTTAACGACAGAAAAGGAGGCAGAGAACCCAGCCCAAAGGAACAGTTTGTTTCAGACTACCTGCAAAAAAAAATACAGAGTATGCAAAGTCATCGTGGACAGCGGTAGCACATGCAATCTCGTTTCTACAGAGATGGTAGAAAAGCTGGATCTGGAGACTATCGTACATCCAAGCCCATACAGAGTTTCGNATATTATGTGATGTCATTCCCATGGAGGTTTGTCATCTATTTTTGGGTAGACCATGGAAATATGATAGGAATATGGTTCATGATGGGAGAAAGAACACGTACACCCTGGAGAAAAATGGGAGAATGCACATGTTGTTGCCGATTAAGGACAAAGAAGTGAAACCAGAGGTGAGAAACATTGTACCTCTCATGAGTGGGAAAGAACTTCTTAATGAGGTTAAGAAGAAGGAAGACACGCAATTTATTGTGGTCAGGAAGCCTAGAATTGTTTTGACCAGTACAAGAGTGGATGATTTACCAGAGGAAATCCAGAAGTTGCTAGAAGAGTTTGCTGATATAGTAGTGTACGAACTACCTTGTTCGTTGCCACCGATCAGGAGTATAAGCCATCACATTGATCCTATACTTGGAGCCAGTTTACCAAACAAAGCAATGTACAAATTGATGCTACAAGACAATGAAGAAGTCAAGAGGCAGGTCCAAAACTTAATGGACAAAGGATTGATTAGAGAGAGCTTGATTCCATGCGTTGTTCCAACAGTGCTCAACCCAAAGAAAGATAGAGGCTAGAGAATGTATACCGACTCAAGGGAGATCAATAAGATTACCATCAGATATATATTTCCATTACCAAGGATATACGATTTGATGGATTGTTTGAGTGGAGCAAGATTTTTTTCAAAGATTGATTTGAAAAGAGGATATCATCAAATTCGAATGAGAGGAGGTGATGAATGGAAGACAACATTCAAGAGGAATGAGGTGCTATATGAATGGCTTGTCAGGCCATTTGGTTTAATGAATGCACCCAATACTTTCATGAGGTT
>SNQJ01S0100689.1:72629-99542 GCA_010110895.2 Picea sitchensis | reverse complement strand
TGGAGAAAACCAACCTGCATGGCTTGATACGTTAAAAGAAGAAATTTCCAAGATGAAATAGATTGCAAGCTAAATTTTGTGTGTGTCAAAGAATTTTGTAATAATATTGACAAATGGCCTTCAAGGAAAAAAACCTCAAATATGTTAGTTTTGTTTATAATGTCCCCTAGAAAATGGGAGCTCGATTGTTGTACGTTACTCTTTTGTAACCGACAGCTATTTTTGGAACTTTGGGGAAGATGATTTGTTTTGAATCCCATATGTAATCTACCTATATATACCATTACAAAGATAAATAAATAGGAGGATGGACCGAAGAGGGCCCTTCCCTCCTAGAAGGAAGACTTTGTAAATCCATGGAGCTAAAGTGAATATACAATGCATAAGAATTTTGAATTGTTTATGAAAAGATTCTAATGGTTGTGATATGAGTTATGTTTTCTCTCATAGTGTGTATTTATTGTGTCTTTTAAATCCCATTTACATTTTCCTCTTTTTAAATTGGAGAGTCAAGAGTCCAGAATTCGTCTTATGACGCTCTCGACTTAGCAATTTAAATTATGTAATCTTCTTCTTGACTAATTCAGAATTCATTTCAGTAATTCTCTAATGCAGTTATTTGTTTTCCACTTCCTCTTACCACTCTGATTAAACTCAATTTACAACTCAAAATCATTACCTCATTTAGCTTTTCTCTTCTAGATAGTTCTAAAGGCCTACCACTGCTTTATTCATTTTTGACTCCATAGCCCCAAATGTCACCCCCTTTCCTTCACCAACAACTATATGAAACCCCCAAACAAACCAAATCTAGCCACTGATTATCAAAGAAATACCTAGTGATGTGAGAGAGCCCTCTCTGAGTAGACCAGGCTAGTGCCCAGCTCTAAAGTAGGTTGAAACAGTTACCTCTGTTGTTTGTCTATTCAGCCGGACAAAATTTACAGAGTGCTAACATAACAAACCAAGTTATTATTCCATCTTCATGAGTATTTATACATTAGAGAGATTGTTGGAGTGGTTGTACCTACTCCAACTAATCATTCATTACTTTCCTTTAATTTATGTATACATTTACTTTGTGTACTTACTTTCTTACTTTATTACATATATTCTCATATGTATAATGGCTGATGTGTGATGTATGATGATTATTACAAGGGCCCAAGAGGCCTCCCAACATCTCCCCCACACCCAATTCCTTGTTATATCCTCATTGGATTCCTCATTCTTGGTGCTCTATCCTTTACAACGCACCATGAAACAAAATTTTGGTGCTCCACTATCATGGTAGTATTGGTGCATTTATAGTAACACATTGCACCGCTTCAATTGCAATAATGAAATTTAACTTATTGGTTCCCATCAATCCAAAAATGCATCGATATTGTAAAGAAAATGACACTGGGGAGAATTTGTAATAACCAATTAGAGTGGTGTGACTTAGTAGACGCACAACTACAATCTATGGCAGTGTGATGATAATTGTGGCTCACAGGTGTGTATAAATGTTAAAAGTATGTACCGCAACATGTTTTGAAAGATGAGCAATGCGGTTCATCTTTTGTAAGATATTGTTAGTGATGTGTTAGTAATACAATGCACAACTAGACATCATGTTGATGCTCTGGAAGAATTGGAACATCGATCTTTCAATTTAACAAAGGGAACTAGTGAATTTGTGTGCCATGAATTTTAGTGTCGTTGTGCATATTTTTTAATGAAGTGAATCGGTGTTGTTAAAAGCATTGAACCGATGCAGTTAAAAGTGTTGAGCTAGTGTGGAGCGTCCTATGGGATGCACCCTATGGAAATGTTGTTTTTCTAATATATTTCACCAGTTTCGAGGCAAATGTTTTGTTTGTGGCACATTGTTTGTGTTTTAATATTTTTTGCAAAAAAAAAAAAAAATGGATTTTTTTTAAATACATGTCATTTATATATTTATTTGTTTTATAATTTCAATTTATTTTATACATGTGTGTGTGTGTGCTTAACAAAATTTGTATGTGAATCAAAGATGTCGATGACAAGAGGAGGAGGAGGAGCGATAACATCAAGTCGAGACACACACATTTTTGCATTAGTGGAAGTTGTTCCCTCTCCCTATTTCACAATTGAAATAGGATTTTTTTATGGATATTTGCCTCCTAAATTGTTTTCAAGAGGCTACATCCCTTAGGGGGAACTCTTTGTTATTACAATATTTGATCTGTCATTAGGATCATGTGACATAAGGGTTCAGGGTCAGTCTTAATCTGTGGTATCATCCCATAGAGGAGGATGTCTATTTCATTACTAGGTTGTCTAGGAGGGGGGAGTATTTTCCCCATTTCCTTGCACTACCGCTTAATGTTTCAGGAGAGAACCATCTAGCATATATGCATAGATATGTCAGTATGCATGTTCATTCTGCTTCGACATTCAAGGTTTGTGGTGTTCGACTATGGATATCTTCATTTGAGAGACAAGATATTAGGTGCTTATGTATTATTCTCTCGACACTTTCATAGTATAGCTCTGATGGGTAGTGCATTAGTTTCTTTATGTTGTATTATGTATATATTTTATTACCGATTCCTCGATTGATTAGGTGGGAAGATGTTTTTTAGACAATTTTGTCGTGCATTAGATCATTGTTGCATTTTTTTGTGTATGTTTGATGCACATATATGCATGTGGGGGAAGTTTATTACCAAGAGGGGACAGTACAAGTTTCCCATTCATTTGATCGGTAGGGAGGTATGTGATTTATTATCTACCAAGGAAAATCATGTCTTCAATATTGCAAAGTACCTGTACGCGAGGATGGATTGGAGAACATGTACAAACATATTATTTACAATAGACGATCCATTAGATGAGAGAGACCTAATATTATTGTTATGTTTTGATCAATCTATTTGCATATTTTTATTTCTTACTTAATGCAGATGTAATTTATTGTAACATTTTGTTTCAATTGTCATATTATTATTATCTATTGTTTTGTAGATACTCACACATATGGATGCACCTCTCTGATGTTAGGATGAGGTGATGGAGGCAGTAGAGGACCAACTTCCAGTAGTATAGAGACCCCACATGCCACATAGGCTGGATATGATTGTCTGACTAGAGGTGGAGGATCAACTATGTCATGTCATGACTAGTCACAGAGTGGTACCCACACCCATTAGAGACATATTATGGGTAGATGATCTCTCTACTATATCGAGGAATTTTCCTCATGACACGGCGATGTTGATGCATTATATTGTTGGTTTCGTCAAACTCGTTAAGACATTGAGGGGCATTTCTCATGACCCATTACATCTAGCTCTTTAGCAAAGGCATCCACATCCTCTACTCCACCACCACATGGTCCTCCTCCTCCTTATATTTCTCCTCTACATGAGTTGGCTGCACCATCTATTGATCCTCTTGTTTCCCCTCTACATGTATTTGAACCTACATCCACATCCGATGGACTCCTCTTGATCCTTATCCTCCTCATACATCCCCTCCACATGTGCCTTAATCCACATCCATGTATGATCCTCCTCCTCCCCCTCCTCCTGCTTCTCCTCCACATGTGTCACCATACTCTATTGATCCTCCCACTCCTACTCCACTTGTGTCACAATCCACTGATCATTGTATTTCTCCTAGTCCACATGTGTCCATTTGTGTCACCATCCACCAATCAATGTATTTCTTCTAGTCCACATGTGTCATCATACACCAATCCTCCTACTCCCTCTTCCTCCACATGTGTCACAATATTTTGATGCTTTGGACACTATGTTCACTGGCACCACTACACATATTCATGATATTGATATAGATACATTTGATAGTGCACTTTTTCTGACATTTATTTCTAAGATAGTTGTTCTTGATAGAGGCTCTACCTTTGGTAGTAGAGACACTAATTCACCTAGCTCTAGTGGTGGACCTAGCTAGCAGTGGCACCACTGACATTTATATTGATTGTTTTATATTTGACTCGAGATTCATATATAACATGTTTATTGTTGATTTTGTTGATATGTATGTTTGACATGCATATTCATATGTATATCGCTCATGCATTACTATTTTTCATATAATCTTGTGGTTTTTGTTGTTTGATTTCTAAAATGTAATCATGAGTATGCTAGTGATGAACATTGTTAATGATTTCTCTAATTTTTAAGTGAAATTTGATATGTATCATTCATTTAATTTTATATTTATCATATAATGTTTAACTTTAATTACTTTTATGAAAGCATTTAATTTGGAATGTGATTGCAAAAGTTATAATCATTAATGCCATATAATGTTTAATTCCTCTTCAACATGAATTGTTTGTTGTCCAACAAGATACAATATGTTGATTAAATGTGTTTAGGAAACAAAATACTTAAATAAGATGAGTCAAAATTATTGTGATTTGAATATTCTCAGTTTTTCAATATTTAATAAAATTCATAATTATTCACTACACACAATGATGATGGTGTAATAATAATGTTATCTTTTAATTTTCACATCCAAAGATTACAAGACAAATTTATAATATATGAAATTTATTCAATTAAATTTAAAATGATAAAATATAGAGAATAATAATTTACATTTTGATCTATACACTTTAAATGAAATGGTTTCACAATTTCTTACTCTAATACAAATTTTATGAATCTTCTATTTAAAAACAATATCACCTAACATTTTATATTTAGTATTTTAAGAATTAGTAAAATTGACAAAGGTTTATTAACTCTTATATAAGTATGGATTATTAAAATTTTCCTTAATTCTAACTAGGCTCTCTAGAAAGACACTTTCATGTCCTTCCTATATTGACATTGATTTCAAGGAGAATGGAAAAAGAATGATTAATATAAGTCTATATGATTATAAAACTAAAGGATGGAGTGGAATAGGTGAAGGCCATGATAGTTTCACTAGTTAAGGTGGGGAATACCATCAAAGTTGGTAATGACAACACCACAAGTGTAGATGTTGCACAAAGTTATTTTGCTAGAATTGACCTTAGAATTTCCATCAAAGCAAGTATATTTATTTGAATTTTGACTTTTTTCAAACAATAAATATAATTTAAATAATTATTTACTTTTCTATTCCACCAACTTGGTGATATCTCAATTAATGCTTAGTAATTCAAAGGTTAACATAAACATATTTAATACAATACAACATAAATTTGTTATAATAAACAATACATATGACAATAAAAACATATCAAAACCACATGTTATGCTTGTACTATTTAATGCATTTTCAATATTGTGGTGTAAATGGTTGTTAACTTTCATAATGAACATAATTATAAAATGAAGAAAAAAAAACATGATTTTCAATTATAGATACCCATAGTAAAATGACACATCCACAATATAAAATGTCCAAACAAATCATTTACAAATCAATCTTCGTTTCCATAACCCTGATTGTGTTCCTCACTTGGAATTGTAACACTGTTTTTCTCAAAAAGATGTTTAGATATCAGATCATGTCTCAGGACGAACCACCAATCCCCATCCAACGATCCGGGTAAAATATCACTTGGTTGGAATGTTTTGGGAAAACATAATGATCCTTACTTTCAACCCACATTTTTTTAGAGTTAATACATTTTATCCCACTATCACTATCTTCCTTTACATTTCTCTAGTCAAAGGTATCCCACCACTGTAACAAAAATGTAACACATTGAAACTATGAGAAGTCCACTTGCATGATCTCTTGTATCTTTCCAATGTAACCTAACTTCCCTATGTTAGGTTTTCATCACGGTATAGCATGACTAGGTTGGTCAAACTTGAGCTCCACTCCACAATTTTGTGTGATGTGTCCATCATCAACATAATTAATGTGAAATGATGTCCATATGGCCACATAAATCGGAACAAATGCACCTGTAAAATGTGAACAAAGGATGGTGTCATATGTCTATTAACATAAGCATCTAATAAAACATAATAAGTGTTACAATTCAAATGTGCAACATTATAAATAGAATGTGGTACTTAGAGCAGATATTACAGAGTTATTTCACCCGATCCCTATGTTTAGTGCATCCAAATCTTCTCAATGTGGGTTATGAACGAACATTGCATATTTATCTTGTATTTGACCAGCCACCCAATTGTTCGGACATATTTATATATATTTTCTTTTAAATGATTATGATATGATGCTTCTTACCATTCACCATCCAATGCTTTCCTATCATTTTCCCATTTCCTTCTTTTCTCTTTCCTACAACGCAACCCATGGCCGCATTGTCTCCAAATTGTAAAAATGAATTTATTGATGGCTTCCATTTCTAAATTCAAGCTAATGTATGAAAAAATTTGAAATGGATAGCATGAGATCAAATATATAATATCAACTTAAAAATGACCATCGATGGCATCGGAATTTCTAAATTGGATGATCTATAAAAGTATTCAAACAATAGCATGGGATGAAATGTATATTGTCAACTTCATTGTAAACAATTTATCTATACTAAACTGACAAAATATAATTGACTTACTTTATCAAGTGCCTTTTCTGTTCCTTTGGAGTAGCTCCCCTTCAATTTTTTCCTCATATTGATGGTCATCCCAAACAAATTCCCCTTATGCATCATCAATTTGCTTGATGTACTAACTGGAATAATATAACAACTCATATACTATGCAATTTCTACCATAGAGCCCTTCAATTTTTCCCTTTATCGAACAAACCCTTCATTTTTCATGTAATTCTCTAAGAAGAACATCCAATGACATGAGAGCACCCCAGCAAATTCAAAATCATCATGTAGGTGAATTAGAATATGGAAATGCAAGTCCATAAAACTCGTGGAAAGTTCCTTATCAAACATACAAACAATATCAACTATCTCTTGACGCCACTGTGGAATGATAACCAAATGAATCTAGGAATGATTTTAAGGATGTAACTTCTATTTTAAATGTAGAAACCTTGGTGAATCTTTTACTAATCCTTCATATGCCAATCCATAAATGTTTCAATATTTTGGTAAAATATTCAAATTTATTAGGATTTTATATAGTTTTATAAAATTTGTCTATTTTAAGGTAAAATAATTTTATCCTATAGAATTTTAAAAATAATTTTTAAAATAGCTAATCTCGTTTTTGAAAACCGCGGGAAATTAGCCCATTTGTGAAATTATCCCCTAAAATCATCCATGTATAATGAATCTCCCTTTGATGTGATCCAACGCATAGATGTAGAAAAATTCAATATGGCATGTCGCAGGTCCTAGGGGAAGTCATGGTTCACACAACCATGCAAGAGAAAAGGATAATGATACTACAAAATAGGCACACACATCATTAATCTCCATAAAACTGTGATTGCATGAAATATTTATACCGGACACGTAAGATAGAAGAAGAATCATGTATTCAACATACATACCCCTAGAAGGTTTAGATGGCCATGTGATTTCAACCCCAACAAAATCCTCTCTTCTATGGTGAAACAATGTCATAGAGTCAACATGTATAAAGAAGGTGCATTCACATCCAATATAACATTCTTCACCATAGAAATATCATGTTTCTTCAAAATATGGAACATCACTCTCTTTAAAAGACCAAGAGGGACTAGTCCCTCCTATAGTTTTGTTTCTTGGCCAAAGTCTCTTTTAGTATTTGTATAAGACTTCATCACAACTAATGTGTTTATTTTATTCCATGATATGTTCCTCTACATAAATAATATGGAACATTTTTTAATATATGTGTGGGATCTAGTAAGTGGCCAATATCTAATATGCTCTCAACATGGAAGCTCATAAAATACAGATTTCATTTTCATCCCAATGGGAATTTTCTCAACATGGGTTTCAAAAAATTTAGGATCATCGAAGATAGGTTCCCCATTTTAATCAAAGAATTTTTTCATTTCCTTCTCTTCTTTCTATGCCATATCCCTATTCCAATATGTCACACAATATTTTAAGTCTCAAAGTTCTCTTTAGTTTACCATTGAAAGTAGATGCAACTCTTCCTGATTTATATGTAGATATCCCTAGCCCACTTCTTCTGGGGGTTTGGGGGCTGGTCACAAATTATGGGTTCTTGGGGGCATCAGCCTCTGACGGGGAGCATGGGGCTGCAAGAGGGTCTCTATCGTCTTATGGACTGCCTATGAGGAATTTTTGGGAAAATTGCCTGTAAATATTGTAATTTCTCATAGTCAATCTATATTGTTCATTATAAGGTCACAGATCCGATGGTAGAAGTTATGTTAGGTTTGTTTTCCTATAATGCAACCCCATTTTATAATAGAATTGTGTTGTAGTTGTATGTGTGAATATTGTATTATGAGAAAGGAGACTATGAGAGAAATAAGAGGAAGTTATAAAGCAGTGTGTTGTAGGTTGTATCCTTTAACTTTTCTAGATAATAAAAAGGAAAGACCTCGAAATTTCTCTAGTGGATGTAGCCTACAATAGGTGAACCACGATATCCTGTTCCCATTTTATTGTATATATTCTATGATTTATTTTACATTTGTTTATTTTATTGTTCGACGATCTTGTTTTCTAACAAGAAGTTTTAGATGATCATGTGATTTCAACCCCTATGGATTCTCTTTAGTGAAGAAACATCGTAGAGTTGGCCCATATAAAGAATGTGCCTTCACACCCAATACAACATCCTTCACCATATAAATATAATCTTTATTCAATACATGTGGAAATCAACTTCTTTAAAATATCAAGAGGGACCAATCTCTCCTCTAGTTTTGTTTCTTGGCCGTCTCTCTTTTATTATTTGAAGAAATAAGATATGTCCTGATAGCCAATGTGTTTTTTTTTATTCCATGATATGTGCCTCCATAAATAAGATGGAACATTTTTAATATATGCATGGGATCTATTATGTGGCCAATCTTAAGATGCTCTCAATATGGAAGTTCATAAACTATAGATTTCCTTTTCATTCCAATAGGAAATTTTTCTCTACATAGTTGTCAAAAAATTCAAGATCATCTAACATAGGTTCCCATTTGAATCAAAGAATTTTGCCATTTCCTTCTCTCTATCTCTGTCATATTCCCTATTCCATGTTGGTGTCATTATTTCAGGTCTCCATGTTCTCTCCGTTTGCTCATTGAAATCATATGAAACTCTTATATAAGGGTGGTATTCTAGAAGGAATACCCTCAATAGTTGTACACTAGACTTTGTAGGTGGTTGGACCACCTAGCCTTTCTAGAAGGTCCAAAATATTTACCCGTGGTACCCTTTTTTGTTACAAGACTTGTGATGTTAACATATACATAGCATGTTAGTGTCAAAATATAGTTGTACCAATTAATCATGCCAAATAAAATTACAGATATAAATGTAACGATGAGCATGCTTGACATAGAAAATTCCTAGTCCTATATGATCATGCATGGTGTACGCATATATTCCATACAAAGTAAATACCTCTCCATTAGGATGAGTATTGGTACATCGTATACATGTATCAACTCTGTTGACTTCTTAAATTCATCAATCAATGGCTGGAGGTGACATCCATTCTCTTCACTTGTCTCTACCTGGGACTATATGAGCCAACATAAGATATTCATCTTCATGGACAATCATGGGAGGTATTTTTATTGATCATTACCATCGGCCAAACCTAATAGTTGGTGTTTTGGAGATAATATGGACTAACTCCATCCATAGCTATGCTCAATTAGAGGATATGTATTTCATCCTTGAATTTAATGGGCCATGCATCCTATATGCTTCATGGCTATTGAATTGTTTGGGATTCACATAACTCCCAACTCACTTCTATGTGATGCATGCCACCCCTGTAAAATAGAAAAATATTTTCAAAGAAATATCATTTGAATATTTGGAATTATAGGCATGTTCCTCAATATCTTATGAGGAGGACCATGTGCTCTTACCCTTATTTTTTTATATATGGTACATGTCATTCCCACATTCTGGACATATCCCTTTGTACACATATTTATCTCTATATACAATACAATCATTAAAACTTGTATGAAGTGATATGTACTCAAGACCTAACATTTTCTCATTCTTTCTTTGAGCTCCAAGACAACTATTAAAAGAGACATCACCTGGAAGTACCTTATCTTTGAGTAACCCTCAATTAGTAGACAATAGAATGTACACTCATCATTAAGCATGAAAAAAAATAAACCCTTTCTTCCTTCATTGTGACAAGATTCCTTTAAAATTTAGGGGAATTAATGGTTAGTTACATCAAAAGTGGTGAGAAACATGTGCTTGACATACCATACTTTGTTTTCAAGTTGTATAGTAACATTATTGTCCCTAGCTAGGTACACCTTGCACACCCCTATACTTGACCAAACAGAGGGGTGGTGGAAGAATATTTCGTGATTCCATGAAGGTATCTACGACATTAGCATCATCCCTTATTTCATTTTGCTCGAATGCATCTAAAAACTTCCATAGCTTGGGTATCCCATAATAAATAATCGACCAACCTCTATTTCATTACTTTCATCCTCAAGATGTGGAGAACTAGTACATCATGGTACCTTTGAATTAGTGACTTGGGACATAGTGTTAATTGAATAGGTGGTTGTTTCAACCATTATTGGTGCGTTTCCTCTCCAAGCTCTTTTCATTTAGAAGCAAGATCACGACTTGAAATCGTAGTGGGGTATAATGGTAGATGGTATGTGTCATCATTCATCATAATAATCATGATTGTAAAAATATTGAATATTACATCAATAACATTAGTAGCACACTTCTTTTAATATCTTCAAACATTATACCAAACATATATTAGTGGCATGGACTTTTTTTTTCCCAATAATAAACATGAAACCAACCACTTTATAAAAAAAAAAATGAATTACAATATCATCTAGCATCACCTATTGAAAATACAAAAACATAATTGATGCAATCATATTTTCCTTTACTCCCTACAGGTTTTCTACATAAAGAGATCCACCACAAGTAATATTTTGACTCAGGTCGGTTTTTTGGAAGATGGCATGTTAAGATTGGTAGGTAAAGAAGTTTCCCATTTTCATCAAACATCTACTCTCGATTCTTTCTCTAGATAAGAGTTTGTGTAATTTTGAAACTACATGAATATCTTGAGCATCCGAATCTGATCCCAAGGCTTGATCCTACAAAATTCAATTAACAATTATTCAACTACACCTGGATACATAGCATAAATTTAATGAGATAAATGAATTATAAAAATATAGACGGTTAACCTACATGAGAGAACTTGAAGGAGTTCAAAAGATACGAAATGAGATGGAATTTGAAGAATTAGCCATTTGATATTATAATTCATTTTTCCTCACATTTGAGCCAAAACCATCATCTTGGGTAGCATAGAACAATCTAACTTCAAAAGCAACTTCGAATAAATTTTATAAATTGACAGTGTGTTTCATCATATAAAGACACATCGGTGTGTATGGATAAACAAAATTCACTGGTGCATTTAATTGAGAGAAGCACCGAAGATGGACCTTTATTATTGCCTCCACAAAGAAAAAACCTCTAAAATTTAAATGCAGTTGTTTGTATTTTCATTGTACAAATTTAATTTTCTTATGGTGTGTTAATAATTACACACTGCACTGGAGCATTATTAATTATACACCACATTGTTCTGTTGCTAACTATAAATCACATCGACAAAAGGAAGTTAGAAAAATAATGCATGCTTATTATCAATACTTTGAAATTTATTACAAAAATAAATTGGTTCATTGTATGTATATATTGCACACCGTGTGCTATACATGGCATAACACACTAAAATAACTTTAAAAAAAATGCACACTTTTACCATCAATGTGCCAAAATATACAATCTAAAAAATGAACGATAATTTGAGTTTTGTGTTTATAAAGGAAAACCTTTATCTCATCTCTTTTATTTTTTTCCAAATTTTAAAAAGGATATTTGTCCAACATAGATTTATCAGCAAAGACTTCTCGTGAGTGGGTGGATTTTTTTAAGAGCCAAATTCGAGAGGGATTGTTGTAGATCACATAGAAATATCCAAAGGAGAAATTACAGGTATAGGACTTCCTTCAATTAATCATCTCAATCATTCTCCTATTTCATTCAAACAATTTTCAATGCATTCCCAAACAAAAAATAAAGGGTTTCATAGTTACCATCAATATTGGAAGCCCATACATTTCATTGTTTTTTGGCTTTCCTTCTATATTTCCTTCACAAGAAGAATTTATTTAAGAAAAAATTGTTTATAGGGTTTGTTTATTTATATATATGGGTGTTTCTTATCCATTGCAATGAAACCACTCGCTGCATTGATCCCAAACCATCTTGTCGCTATTTTTTAAATTCATTCACAGGACATGTGCGCCTGCATATTAGTAGTAAGAGAACCAAAGTGCACTTTGTACATAGTAATAGAATTGATGTGTATTTGTTTATGCACAACACCACTTTTATTTTAAATTAGAAATAATATTAAAAATTCTTTCAGCGGTCGGTGGTATATTTTACCTAGATATGACCAAGATTGTTTACAGCACACTATTTGAGTTAAAAATGGAAAATTTATTCTTTTTATATGGAAATCACCATTTATTAAATGTGTTCACTAATTCAATGATGTGTTTACAACATTACGAAATTTGTTCTTTTCATCTAAAGCACCTGATGATTACAAAACCCTTAAAACATTTCAATTTAAGTAAACTACACTGCTATATTGTGTAGGCACAAGATATGTATGAGTTGATGCAATGGGTGCATATAAATATTCTTGATACCCCAAAGGAATGAATTCCTACTATATGCACCAGATCTTATTTTTTTAAATTAAATATTTTTATCTCCGATGATTCCTAGTTTTTCTTTTATGATTTTGAAAATTCTAAGGGACAATCAAAGGGAAAACCAAGACATGTCGATAGGATATCCAAACAAGCAGTAGAAGAAGATATTAAAATAAATGAATATAATCATGTCACAAGAGGGAGCCATCTCAACAACAATGCACTGAGGTATGTAATGATTTATTTAATCTTTTATATACATCGAATTTAAGTATCATGTGAAATATTTTTTCTGAATCATTGTTGCAAAAAATAAAAATAAATAGAATCCATTCAACACATAAGACAAGATGACATGATGTCGTTTGATCGAAACTTCTAGAGTATTTATGTTTTCAATCTTTCAAGATTTCCATGTTTGTTGTGATCTTTATATTTAAATAATTAATTTTATACTTGTCCATGGGTGTCTTCTGCAGTGATAATTAACATACCTGTACCCACTGCAGTTAGGCTACGCCACACAAAACTATTTCATTATTAGATATGATACCATTTTGTAACATACCTAGCCTCCAACTAAGCAACATTACGCATGGCTACATAAAACGAAACTTATTCTACAAAGTAATTACTTATTTTAGTAAATTTTCTATAGGATGCATAAATTGGGCCACATGTAAATAAATCATTACAAGATAAAACACTTATCTTTAAACAAGAATCGTGGAACCAAATGCTTGGGATGGACGCTCCACCAACATAGACTTCTTGTTCTAAATATAAACAACTATCTGCAAGTGCACTCTCCTGCCTTAGGTCAGAGATCCTATGATCTTCTAAACTACTTCATTAAGGGGTTAAACTAAACTCCTTATGTAAACCTAAAGTATTTTAGTCCTGGAGTTGGACACTTTAATGCAATGGCATAATTTTAGAAATAGCTAAAATGTGAAATTGCAAATGGGCTTAAGGTGTAAAACCCCTATTTTCCCCTTTTCCAATGTGACCACAACCAAGCATTAACGCAAGCACCTTTTGCAAACTTGCTTTACCATAAATGGAGTGCCAACCTCTCACAGGTTTTCCCCTTTGTGAATCCCTGAAACGTGATATGTCAACAAAGGTTGAATCCACCCAAAGCGACGAACGCATGCCACCTGTCACCATCAAGCATCTGCCAGAGTGGGTCCTTGCCACTTTGTTCGCATTTAGCTCCGCCACAACTTGAGAGAACAACGAACATCCATTCCTCTCCCTCTACAAATCCCCAAATATGAAATCGTTCCTTCGACGAGATCGACAGTTGTGTGCCTCACTCGATCCAATGGTCCTCATTGTATTGGGATTTTTCCAATCGAAAATCCACAACACTTGAACCAAACCACTGGTCACTCATCTTCAACTTTAATACGTGAATTACATACAAGATCAATGACTTCTGATATGGATACTTGAATGTCACTATCCTTCCTGAGCTTAGGAGTGTTGAAAGACACTCGGTCATAATTCTTTTGTTGTTCCACAAGATCCCACGGCTCACAGAAATTTGGCACCTCCTCTTGAAGTGATTCCACCATATGATTCAACTTCTCAAGGACCTCTAGCCAAATGATCGCGGGCATCCTTCTAATTTGACTTTTGTGATATGATTTTGACCTCCACCTCCCTTTGAACACTTCATAGGTTCTATCCCTTATGAGCTTTCACTTGCAAACTCAAGGTTTCCAAAAGGGTCCCTATATGACTTTATGATGATTTTAAATAACCTTCAGTTATTTGGGTCTTCGACTTTGTGCACCTCTTGCAACAACAATCTTTCAATATCCCTCTTGAGTTGGTAAAATCTGATATCTCACTCCACCTACGCACACCTTGCACGGCTCTTATGCCTAACTGCACTTTTGTGTGAATGAGAATAAAAGCTATCTCTCCTAAGATTCCAAAGACAACCCTCTGAACTCTTTTTCGATGCACTCCTTGTGGACCTTCCACTGTACTCTCGCAGGAGTTCTCAAGAATAGAAACAACTGAAACTCATTATCTCCTTATCTATAATTCAAACATTCAACATAGAATTCTAGAAAATACACACATAGATTTTGTTGAAATAAAATGCACGTAGAGAAGATAAACTAGCCTACAACATACCATTCAACAGGTGATTCCAGCAACCATAACAAACACATAGATTGGCATCAAATTTTTCTTCCATTAATTCCAGTGCTCCTATACAAGGTAAATAACAACAGCTAGAATACATAAAATTCTTTGTTCTCCTATATTATTCTCTGCAGCTCTACAACATACAAAATTCTGAATTATGATACAATGATACAAGGTGAGGGTCTCTATCATCCATTTTCCCTCCTAAGATCCTAAACTATCTAATCTATCATTTAAATCTACCTACTTCCATAAAACACACATAAATTCCCTTTACATCTGCGGATAGGAACATACACTCCAAAATCAGCTTGATCTTCACAATATAAATGTGACTACACTTTCCTCCTATCCATTTCATTAATGTTTCAGACTTGAAATTCACAATGTTTCCACAAAAATGTATTTAATTGAATCTGCACGTCCAACTGTCTCCTTTGTTTTAGGCATCTATGACTTGGCTTTATAATTTTATTGCCCTACATCACCTACTTCATTGAAAATTTTCATCAACTCATGTTCATGAGATCTTGCAAGTTTTGTCCATGTCTTTGAATTTTGCTTCATCCTCCCCCAGCTGGCATCTTCAATTGATGTCCTTCTTTCCACTTGACCAAGCATTTAAACACTCTTTCCTCGGTCTTTATGTTGGATCCTCTTGTCATTTATGCTTTCCATCTATGGCTTTTCACCACAGCATTTGTTTTGTCCATTGAATCTTTTCTTGTTCACCTTTTTCTCCTGCTTCTTTAGCTCAGTATAAGTACAAATCTGCAACATTAAATATCAAAGAGATTCCTCCGGACCATCGTAATTCCAATATCATATGCTTTCCACTTCCATACATGACCTTGCATGATCCAATTTTTCTTCATCTTCATCTTGTTGTATGTTCCCTGGGAACCTTTCCTTCCTCAAATGAAGAACTAATTCACCAACTTCAAATTGAAGTTCTATCCTGTAGATCTGCTCTATGCTTGTACTCTGACTTGAACTCTCTAATCTTCCTTGATTCTACTATGAATCTCCTTCATTCCTTCTACAAAGTCCTCTGTGCACTAGCACTCCTGAACTCAACTTGTTCTAAATATTTCAATTCAAAGACTCCCCTTTGACTTATCTAATATACAATTTGAATGAATTCTTCCCTGCTTCATTGAGTGAATCATTATAAGCTTAATTCTCACTTTAAGAAGAATGTAGGATCCCATTGATCATGGCGTTTAGAGGTCGGACTCAAAATTATAGGTCCTCTGGGGATTCACTCCCCTCAGCCTCCTCTTTGACTAGGAGCATAAATAATAGGGCCCCCATCAGGGGGTTCATGGGGCGAAGCCCATGAGGAATTTTTTTTGGAAATATTGCCTTGTAAAATATTGTAACCATAGTCAACTATATCATTATTATAAGGTCACAATGTAGATCCGATGGTAGAAGTTATGTTAGGGTTTTTTCCTTATAATGCAAACCTCTTTTATAAGGGAATTGTGTTGTAGTTGTGTATGTGTGTGAATATTGTATTATGAGAGGAGACTTATGAGAGAAATAAGAGGAAGCTACAAAGAAAAGGTTGTAGGTTGTATCCCTTAACTTTTCTAGATAATAAAATGGAAGGACCTCGAAATTTCTCTAATGGATGGAAATAATCGGTGAACCACGATATTCATGTCTCATTTTATTGTGTATATTCTATGTTTTATTTCCACATTTGTTTATTTTATTGCTCAATGATCTTGTTTTCCTAACAACAAGAAGGCTTAGGATGGTCATGATTTTAACCTGCATAAATTCCTTCTATAGTGAGCAAGAAACATCATAGAGCTGTAATTCATATAAAGGTGTCTTCCCACCCAATATAACATCCTTCACCATATAAATATCATCTTTATTCACAATACATGGGACATCACCTTCTTTAAAAATACCAAGAGGGACCAACCACTCCTCTACTTTATTGTCTTGGAAAATGTTTCTTTTTACTATTTGAAGAAACAAGATATGTCATGATAGCCATCGTGTTTTTCTTATTCAAGATATACCATAAATAAGATGGAAATTTTTTAATATATGCATGGGATCTATTAAGATTGGCCACTTAATATATCCCATGGAAGTTCATAACCATAGATTTCTTTTCATCCCAATGGGAATTTTTTTAACATAGGTGTCAAAAATTCAAGATCATTGAACATAGGTTCCACATTTGAATCAAACACTTTTTCCATTTCTTTCTTTTTATTTGTGTCATATTCCCTATTCCAATATGTTGGTGCCATTATTTTAGGTCTCCATGTTCTCTCTGGTTTACAATTGAAAGAATATGCAACTCTTTTATAATGGTGGTATTCTAGGAGGAATACCTTCAAATAGTTGTACCCGGATTTTGTAGGTGGTCGGACCACTAGCCTTTTATAGAAGGTCCAAAACATTTACATCCATGGTACCCTTTTATTAAAATACCTATTTTGTTATCTTATACATAGCATGTTAGTGTCAAAAATATAGTTTCACCAAATTAATCATGCCAAATAAAATTACAGATATAAACGAAACGATGAGCATGCTTGACATAGAAAATTCCTAGTCTTATATGATCATGCATGGTGTACGCACATATTCCATACAAAGTAAAATACCTCTCCATTAGGATGGGTCTTGATACATCACATACATGTATCACTTCCTCCATAATTTCTTAAATTCATCAATCGATGGTTGGAGGTAGACATCTATCTCTCTTCACTCTGTCTCTCACACGATAGAAGAGCCAACATAAGATGTTCATTCTTGGACAACCATGGGGAGGTATTTTTATTGGGATCATTACCATCACAAACTGAAGGAGGTTGGTGTTTTGGAGAGAATACGGGTTAACCCCATCCATAACTATGCTCAATTAGAGGATCTGTACTTCATCCTTGGACTTATTTGTTTCATGTATCCTCTATATGCTTCATGGCTATTGAATCTATTGGATTCACATAAATCCCACCTCACTTCTATGCGGGATGCATACACCAAGTAACATAGATAATTATTTTCAAAGAAATATCATTTGAATATTTGGAATTAATAATGTTCCTTCATATCCATGAGGAGGACCATGTGCTCTACTCCTTGTTTTTATTTATGGTACATGTCATACCCACATTTTGGACATATCTCTTTGTACGAGATATTTTATCTCTATATATAATATATAATCATTGAAACATGTATGGTATTATATGTACTCAAGACCTAACATTTTCATCATTTTCTTTGAGTCTACACAACTATTGTGCAAGATATTATCACTGAAGTACCTTATCTTTGAATAACCTGCAATTAGTGGGAAATAGAAATGTACATTGTCATTAAGCATGAAAAAAATAAACCCTTTTCTTCCTTCATTGTGTGACAAGATTCCATAAAAATTTAGGTGAATTAATGATTAGTTACCTCAAAAGTGGCGAGAAACATGTGCTTGACATACCATACATTTCTTTCAAGTTGTATAGTAACATTATTATCCCTAGCTAGGTAGACCTTGCAAACCCCTATACTTGACCAAATAGAAGGGTGGTGGAAGAATATTTCAGGATTTCATAGAAGGTATCTACGACATTAACATCATCCCCTAGTTCATTTTGTTGGAATGCATCTAAAAAAATCCCTCCATAGCTTGGGTATCCCATAAGAAATAATCCACCAACCTCTATACATTACCTTCATCCCCAAGATGTGGAGAACTAGTGTTACTGTCGAGGTTTTGAATTAGTGACTTGGGACATAGCGTTAATTGAATAGGTGGTTATCTCAACCATTATTGGTATGTTTCCTCTCTGAGCTCTTTCCATTTAGCAGCAAGCTCACAACTTGAAATCGTAGTGGGGTATAATGGTAGATGGTGGGTAGGTCATTCATCATCAGAATCATGATTGTAAAAATATTAAACATTACATCAATAACATTAGTAGCACAATGCTTTTAATATGTTCAAACATTATACCAAACATTTATTAGAAGGATGGACATTTTTTTCCCAATAATAAACATGAAACCAACCAATTTATAATAAAAAAATGAATTAAGCAATACATTTACATCAGTTTCCTTGAAAATACAAAAAACAAATTATGCAATCATGTTTTCCTTACTCCTTATAGGGTTTTCTACATAAAAGAGATCCAATTCATAGTGTAATATTGTTGACCCATGTTGGTTGTTGGAAGATGGCATGTTAGGATTGGTAGGGTAAAGAAGTTTCCCATTTTTCATCAAACATCTACTTGTTGTATCTTTCTCTGGATAAGAGTTTGTGTAATTTTGGAACTACATGAATATCTTGAGCATCTGAACTTGAGCCTGAAAAATTCAATGAACAATTATTCAACTGCACCTGGATACATAACATAAATTTAATGAGATAAATGAATTATCAATAAAATATAGACGTGCTGCAACCGACATGAGAGAACTTGAAGGAGTTGAAAAGATACAGAATGAGCTGGAATCTGGAAAATTAGCCATTTGATATTATAATTCATTTTTTCCTACATTTGAGCCAAAACCATCATCTTGGGTAGCATAGAACAATCTAACTTCAAAAGTAACTTCGAATAAATTTTATAAATTGACAGTGTGTTTCATCATATAAAGACACATTGGTGTGTATGGATAAACAAAATTCACTGGTGGATTTAATTGAGAGAAGCACCAAAGATGGACCTTTGTTATTGCCTCCGCAAAGAAAAACCTCCACAAAATTTAAATGCAGATGTTTGTATTTCCATTGTACAAATTTAATTGTATTATGGTGTGTTAATACTTACACACTGCACTGGAGCGTTATTAATTATACACCACATTATTGTGTTGCTAACTATAAATCACATCGACAAAAGCAAGTTAGAAAAATAATGCATGCTTATTATCAATACTTTGAAATTTATTACAAAAATAAATTGGCTCATTGTATGTATATACTGCACATCGGTGTGCTACACATGATATAACACACTGAAAATGTAACTTTCAAAAAAAAAAAATCACATTTTTACCATCAATGTGCCAAAATATACAACGAAAAAATGAGCAGAATTTGAGCTTTTGTGTTTATAAAGGAAAACCCTATTCATTCTTTTATTTGTTTTCCAAATTTTAAAAGGATATTTGTCCAACATAGATTTATTAGCAAAGACTTCAGAGTGGGTGGATTTTTTTTGAAGAGCCAAATTCGAGAGGGATTGTTGTAGATCACATAGAAAACTGCAAAGGAGAAATTACAGGTATATGTCTTCCTTCTATTAATCATATCAATCATTCTCCTATTTCATTCAAACAATTTTCAATGCATTCCCAAACAAAAATAAAGGGTTTCATAGTTACCTTCAGTATTGGAAGCCCTAATTTCCTCATTGTTTTTTTGCTTTCTCCTTCTATATTTCACAAGAAGAATTTATTTAAGAAAAAATTGTTTATAGGGTTTGTTTATTTATATATGGTTGTTTCCTATCCATTGCAATGAAACCACTCATTGCATTGGATCCCAAATCGTCTTGTCATCGTCATTTTTTTTTAAATTCATTGGTGGTGACATGCGCGCTCTGTACATAGTAAGAGAACCAGTGCACATTGTACATAGTAATAGCATTGATGTGCATTTGTTTATGCACAACACCACTTTATTTAAATTAGAAATAATATTAAAAATTTATTTTCGCAGTCAGTGGTGCATATTTTACCTAGATATGCACCGGGGCGCATTGTTTACAAAGCACACTATTGAGTTAAAAATGGAAAAATTATTCTTTTTATATGGAAATCACCATTTCTTAAATTTGTTCACTACTCGACGGTGTGTCATAAACATTACTTAGAAATTTTTTCTTTTCTTAATTCATAAAGCACTCGATGATTACAAAACTTTGTAAAACATTTTCATTTTCACAATGACATTGTTATACTGTGTAGGCACGTATATGTATCGTTGATGCAATGGTGCATATAAATATTCTTGACACCCCAATGTGAATGAATTCACTATATGCACCAGGATCTTATTTTTTTTTAAATTAAATATTTTTTATATCTAATGATTCCTAGTTTTTTTTTTAAAGGAATTTTTGAAAATTTCAAGGGACAAACAAAGGGAAAACCAAGACATGTCGGTAGGGATATCCAAAACAGTGTAGAAGAAGATATTAAAAGAAATGAACATAATCATGTTGCAAGAGGATCCATCTCAACAACAATGTGCATCGGAGGTATGTAATGATTTATTTATTCTTTTATATACATCGAATTTAAGTGTCATGTGAAATATTATTTTTCAATTGTTTTGTTGCAAAAAAGAAAAACAAATAGAATCCATTCAACACATAAGACAGGATGACAAGGGATAAAAGGTTTGATCGCAAACTTTGTGAGTATTTATGTTTTCAACCTTTTTTAAGATTTCATGTTTGTTGTGATCTTTATATTTAAATAATTAATTTATACTTGTCCATGGATGTCTTCTAGTAGGTGATAATTGTAACATACCCAGCCACCTAGGCTAGGATACACCACACAAAACTATTTCATTATTATCTATGATACCATTTTTGTAACGTACCTAGCCTCCAACTAAGCAACATTATGTGCAGAATACACATAAAAATGAAACTTATTCTAACTAAAGTAATTCATTTATTTTTAGCCAATTTTCTATAGGATGTGACAACAATAACACATGTAAATAACTCATTACAAGATAAAACACTTATCTTTAAACAAGAATCGTGAAACCAGTTACTTAGGAAAAACGTTCCACCCAACCATATACTGATTGTTCCAAATATCAGCAACCATTCTAGTGTAGACCTCCTGCCCTCAGGCTAAGATCCTCACGGGATCTTTTCTAAACCACGACAAGGGTTAATTGAACTCCTTGTGTAAACCCACAAAGGATTTTGGGTCTCACGAGTTGGACACTTCAAATGCAATGCCACAGCTCTTGGAAATAGCCAAAAAGTGAAATTGCAAATGGGCTTAAGGTGTAAGTCCCCTCTTTTCCCCTTTTCCAATATGACCACATCCAAGCCTTAACACAAGCACCTTTCGCACCTCGTGACTTTGCAAGTTGGAGCACTAACCTCTCATGCTCTTCCCTTGTGAATCCCCGAAACGTGATATGTCAACGAAGGTTGACTCCACCCAAAGCGATGGGTGCACACCACCTGTCACCACTGCTTACTTTGCTTACAGAGTGGGTCCTTGCCACTTGTTCACATGAGTCTTTCCTCTCCCTCTACGAATAGCCATTCCTCTCCCTCTACAAATGCCTGACTCTAAAATCGTGCCTTCGACAGGATAGACGGTTGTGTGCCTCCCTCGATTCAATGGCCCTCGTTGTATCAGGATTTCACCAATCAAAAATCCACAACACTCGACCCAAACCACTAGTCACTCCATTCCCCGAACTCTGATACGCGATTTCACATACGAGATCAACGACCCTCATTGATCTGGATATGATGGTCACTATCCTTCCTGAGCTTAAGAGTGTTGAAAGAGACTCGGTCTTAATCCTTCCATTGTTCCATAAGATCCCATGGCTCACGGAACTTTGGCACTTCCTCTTGAAGTGATTCCACCCTCCGATTCAACTTCTCAAGGACTTCTGGCCAAATGACTTGGCGTCCTCCCTCCTGAATTTGACTTTTGTGAGATGATTTAGACCTGTGCCTCCCTTTGAACTCTTCATAGGTTCTATCCCTTCTGAGCTTTCACTTGCGAACTCAAGGCTTCCAAAAGGGTCCCTTTACACACTCCTTGCAGCGATTTTCAAATAACCTTTGGTTATTTGGGTCTTCGACTCTATGCACCTCTTGCAACAACAGTCTCTCAATATCCCTCTTGATTTGGTAAAATCCCATACCTCGCCCAGCCTACACGCACCTTACACGTCTCTGACCTAACCTTGCACTTCAGCCTGTAAAAACATGATTTGAATCTCCTCTGAGGGTTCTAAGATGATACTCATATCCTGGTCGATGCACTCCTTGCGGACCCTCCAATGCACTCTTTACAGGAGTTATCAGAAAGAGAAACAACTGAAACTCATTCTCCCCTTGTACATAATTCAAACATTCAGCATAGAATCCTAGAACATACACACACAAATTTTGTTGAAATAAAATTCACGTAGAGAAGATAAACTAGCCTGCAACATACCATTCAACAAGTGGTTCTAGCAACCATAACAAACACATAGATTGGCATCAAAGTTTTCTTCTATTAATTCTAGTGATCCTATACATGGTAAATAACAACAGCTAAAATGCATAAAATTCTCTGTTCTCCTCTGTATCTCTACAACTTACCAGAATTCTCAATAATAATGAGTTTTTTTTCTTTCAGATAGAAGGCGAGGGTGTCTACCATCCATTTTCCCTCCTAAGCTCCTAAAACTGTCTAATATATCATTTAAATCTACCTACTTGCATTAAACACACATAAATGCCTATTACATTCAGCAGATAGGAACATACGCTCCAAAATCAGTTTGGATCTTCACAATATAAATGTGACTGCACTTTCCTCCTATCCATTTCATTAATGTTTCAGACTTTGAAATTCACAACGTTTCCACAAAAACATATTTAATTGAATTTGTGCATCCAGCTGTCTACTTGGTTTTAGGCACACACTTGGCTTTATACGATGCTCCTGCATCATACTCCCTCGCTTGAAAATTTTCATCAACTCATGTTCATGAGCTCTTGCACGGTCTATCCATGTCTTTGAATTTTTGCTTCATTCTCCCAGTTGGCATCTTCAATTGGATGCCCTTTCTTTATGTTGATCCTCTTGTCAACTATGCTTTTCATCTATGGCTTTTCAGCTACAGGCATTTGTTTTGTCCATTGAATCTTTTCTTGTTCACCTTATGCTCCTGCTTCTTCAGCTCTATAAGGGTACAAATCCACGACATTGAATATCAGAGAGATTCCAACCCCATCGGGTAATTTAATCTCATAAGCGTTTTCCCTGAATTTCCTTATGACCTTGCACGGTCCAATTTTCTTCATCTTCAGCTTGTTGTATGTTCCCCTTGGGAACCTTTCCTTCCTAAAATGTGCAAGAATCAAATCACCAACTTCAAATTGAAGTTCTATCCTGTGTTGATCTTCTCTATGCTTGTACTCTTGACTTGAACTCTGCAATCACTCCTTGATTCTGCAATGAATCTCCTTCATTCCTTCTACAAAGTCCTCTGCACTAGCACTCCTAAACTCAGCTTGTTCTGAATCTTTCAATTCAAAGACTCCCCTTGGCTACATTCCATATACAATTTGGAATGGACTCGACCCTGTGCTTCTATTGAGTGAATCATTGTAAGCGAATTTCACCTACAGCAGAATGTGATCCCATTAACTGTAGTGTTTAGTCACTAAGCTCCTTAAAAAATCTCCCAAGATCCTATTCACGACCTCTATCTATCCATCCATCTGAGGATGATACATTGAACTAAAATACAAGTTTGTCCCCAGCTTCTTCCATAAGGTCCTCCAAAAATTTCCTACGAACTTGGTATCTTGATCAGAAACGATGCTCCTTGGCAAGCCGTGAAGTCTAACGACTTCCTTGAAGAACACGTTTGCAATATGAGTTGTGTCACTGGTTTTCTGGCATGGTATGAAATGTGCCATCTTTGAAAATATTTATACCACTACAAATATTGAATCATATCCCTTGTGTGTCCTTAGCAATACTAATATGAAATCCATTCTCACTGCGTCCCACAACCTTTCGGGTATGGGTAATGGCTGATATAACCCTGCGTTTTGCCTTTTTCCCTTCGTGTGTTGACAAATTCTGCACTTGTCCACAAATTTCTTCACATCTCTCCTCATCCCTGGCCAGCAATATGAGCCATTCAACTTTGAGAATATTTTGTCATGACCAAAGTGTCCGGCCAATCCTTCGTTGTGATTTTCCTTCAACAAATTCTCCCTCATGGAGCATTTCGGAATACATAGTTGATTTCCCCTGAACAATAGTCCATCCTGGATCATGTACTATGTCCATTGGCTTCTTTCCCTAAGAATTGGATTCTCAGACGCCTCATATGCCTCTTTGAAATATGGATCATCCCCATACATTTCTTTGAGGTTATAAAAACCCAAAGTCTTAACTCTAAATTCCAGCATAAGTAAACATTTCCTGCTCAAAGCTTCAGCAACTTTGTTAGTATTTCCAGAAATATGCTTAGTCACAAAAGTAAAATTATGCATGTATTCAACCCATTTAGCATGTTTTTGGTTCAACTTCTCATGTCGAGTCACGAATTGCAAAGTGTGATTATCGTTGTACAAAACGAACTCTTTTGGCACCAAATAGTGCCTCCATTTCTTCAGCGCTTGTATGAATGCGTAGAATTCTTTGTCATATGTGGAGTACTTAATCTTTGCTTCATTCAGTTTTTCACTGAAATACATGACCAGCCTATTGTCTTGGCTTAATATTGCTCCAATGGAAAATCCACTCACGTCATACCTGACCTGAAATGTCTTGCTGAAATCCGGCAAAACTAGAATTGGTTTCTCAGTGATCTTCTTCTTCGGCAGGTTGAATCTCTTCTCCGCTTCCTCCATCCAGTGAAAAGGTTTATGTTTCTTCTTCACCGTATCCATCATCGGTGCACTAATTCCAATGAAGTTTCGGATGAATTTATTGTAGATGCTAGCCAAACCATGGAAGCATCAAACTTCAAACACGCTCTTCGATGATGGCCAATTCTTAATCGCCTTTATCTTTTCCGGATCCATTTTCAATTCATTTGCAGATATAACAAAACCCAAATAAATGAGTTTTGTCCTCATAAATGACGATTTCTTCATGTTGATCAGAAATGTCTCTTGTTGTAACCTTATCATCACTACAGCTAAATGATACAAATGGTCTGCTTCAGTTTTGCTAAAAATTAATATATCATCAAGATATACAATGACGAATTTCCCAATGAAACCCTGCAGGACTTCGTTCATCAACCTCATGAAAGTACTAGGTGCATTCATCAAGCGAAATGGCATGACAATCCATTCATACAGCCCTTCATTCATCTTGAATGTTGTCTTCCATTCATCACCTTCTCTCATTCTAATCTGATGATATCCGCTTTTCAAATCAATCTTTGAAAAAAACTTTGCTCCACTCAAGCAATCCATCAAGTCATCCATCCTTGGCAATGGGAACCTGTACCTAATGGTAATTTTTTTTATTTCCCTTGATTCTATACACATTCTTAAGCCATCATCCTTCTTTGGGTTGAGCACTGTTGGAACAGCGCATGGATTCAAGCTCTCTGGAATCAATCCTTTGTCCATCAAATCCTGGACCTGTCTCTTAACTTCTTCATTTTCCTGCAGTGTCAACCAATATGCTTCTTTGTTTAGCAAACCGGCTCCAGGTATAAGATCTATATGATGTCTTATACTCCTGATAGGCGGCAACGAACAAGGTAGTTTGTCCACTACTATATCAGCAAATTCTTCCATCAACTCCTGGATTTCTTCCAGTAAATCATCTATCCTAGTGTTGTTCAAAACAATTATGGGCTTCCTAACCAAAATGAATTGTGTGTCTTCCTTCTTCTTGACTTCCTTAAGAAGTTCCTTCTCACTCATGAGAAGTATGGTGTTTTTCACCTCTGGTACCACTTCTTTATCCTTAATAGGAAGCAACATGTGCATCCTACCATTTTTTTCCAGAGTGTATGTGTTATTTTTCCCATCATGCACCACATTTCTATCATATTTCCATGGTCTAACCAGCAATAGATGAAAAACATCCATGGGAATGACATCACACAAAATCTCATCTTTATATCCTCCTATTTTAAATTCAACTAAACATTGTTTAGTGACATTTACCTGATGTCCTTTTTGTAACCACAAAACTTTGTATGGGCTT
>SNQJ01S0100689.1:41788-59911 GCA_010110895.2 Picea sitchensis | reverse complement strand
TTTGGAAATATTGCCTTGTAAAATATTGTAAATTCATAGTCAATCTATATTGTTTATTATAAGGTCACAGATCTGATGGTAGAAGTTATGTTAGGGTTTTTTTCCCTATAATGCAACCCTCTTTTATAAGGGAATTGTGTTGTAGTTGTGTATGTGTGTGAATATTGTATTATGAGAGAGGAGACTATGAGAGAAATAAGAGGAAGTTACAGCAGGTGTGTTGTAGGTTGTATCCCTTAACTTTTCTAGATAATAAAAAGGAAGGACCTGGAAATTTCTCTAGTGGATGTAGCCCACACTGGGTGAACCACGTATATCTATGTCTCTATTTTATTGTGTATATTCTATGTTTTATTTCCACATTTGTTTATTTTATTGCTCGTCGATCTTGTTTTCTAACAAGAAGGTTTAGATGGTCATGTGATTTTAACCCCGACAAATTCCCTTCTATAGTGAAGAAACATCATAGAGTTGGCCCATATAAAGAACGTGCCTTCCCACCCAATATAACATTCTTCACCATATAAATATCATCTTTATTCACAATACATGGGACATCACCTTCTTTAAAATATCAAGAGGGACCAATCTCTCCTCTAGTTTTGTTTCTTGGCCAATGTCTCTTTTTATTATTTGAAGAAATAAGATATGTCATGATAGCCAATGTGTTTTTCTTATTCCATGATATGTGCCTCCATAAATAAGATGGAACATTTTTTAATATATGCATGGGATCTATTAAGTGGCCAATCTTAAGATTCTCTCAATATGGAAGTTCATAAACTATAGATTTCTTTTTCATCCCAATGGGAATTTTCTCACATAGGTTTCAAAAAATTCAAGATCATTGAACATAGGTTCCCCATTTGAATCAAAGAATTTTTCCATTTCCTTCTCCTTATCTGTGTCATATTCCCTATTCCAATATGTTGGTGCCATTATTTTAGGTCTCCATGTTCTCTCTGGTTTACCATTGAAAGCATATGCAACTCTTCTATAGGGGTGGTCTTCTAGGAGGAATACCTTCAAATAGTTGTACCCGGATTTTGTAGGTGGCTGGACCACCTAGCCTTTATAGAAGGTCCAAAACATTTACATCCATGGTACCCTTTTATTACAATACTTGTGATGTTATCGTATACATAGCATGTTAGTGTCAAAAATATAGTTTCACCAAATTAATCATGCCAAATAAAATTACAGATATAAACGAAACGATGAGCATGCTTGACATAGAAAATTCCTAGTCTTATATGATCATGCATGGTGTACGCACATATTCCATACAAAGTAAAATACCTCTCCATTAGGATGGGTCTTGATACATCACATACATGTATCACTTCCCATAATTTCTTAAATTCATCAATCAGTGGTTGGAGGTAGACATCCATTCTCTTCACTTGTCTTCTACACGGGACTGTAAGAGCCAACATAAGATGTTCATTCTTCATGGACAACCATGGGGAGGTATTTTTATTGATCATTACCACTGGCCAAACTGAATAGTTTGTGTTTTGGAGATAATACGGATTAACTCCATCCATAACTATGCTCAATTAGAGGATCTGTACTTCATCCTTGAATTTGTCGAGCCATGTATCCTCTATATGCTTCATGGCTATTGAATCTATTGGGATTCACATAACTCCTGGCTCACTTCTATGTGATGCATGCCACCCCTGCAACATAGATAATTATTTTCAAAGAAATATCATTTGAATCCTTGGAATTATAGGCATGTTCCTCGATATCTTATGAGGAGGACCATGTGCCTTACCCTTGTTTTTTTATTTATGGTACATGTCATTCCCACATTTTGGACATATCCCTTTGTACGCATATTTATCTCTATATAATATAATCATTGAAACATGTATGGTATTATATGTACTCAAGACCTAACATTTTCATCATTTTCTTTGAGTCTACACAACTATTGTGCAAGATATTATCACTCGGAAGTACCTTATCTTTGAATAACCTGCAATTAGTGGGAAATAGAAATGTACATTGTCATTAAGCATGAAAAAAATAAACCCTTTTCTTCCTTCATTGTGTGACAAGATTCCATAAAAATTTAGGTGAATTAATGATTAGTTACCTCAAAAGTGGCGAGAAACATGTGCTTGACATACCATACATTTCTTTCAAGTTGTATAGTAACATTATTATCCCTAGCTAGGTAGACCTTGCAAACCCCTATACTTGACCAAATAGAAGGGTGGTGGAAGAATATTTCAGGATTTCATAGAAGGTATCTACGACATTAACATCATCCCCTAGTTCATTTTGTTGGAATGCATCTAAAAAAATCCCTCCATAGCTTGGGTATCCCATAAGAAATAATCCACCAACCTCTATACATTACCTTCATCCCCAAGATGTGGAGAACTAGTGTTACTGTCGAGGTTTTGAATTAGTGACTTGGGACATAGCGTTAATTGAATAGGTGGTTATCTCAACCATTATTGGTATGTTTCCTCTCTGAGCTCTTTCCATTTAGCAGCAAGCTCACAACTTGAAATCGTAGTGGGGTATAATGGTAGATGGTGGGTAGGTCATTCATCATCAGAATCATGATTGTAAAAATATTAAACATTACATCAATAACATTAGTAGCACAATGCTTTTAATATGTTCAAACATTATACCAAACATTTATTAGAAGGATGGACATTTTTTTCCCAATAATAAACATGAAACCAACCAATTTATAATAAAAAAATGAATTAAGCAATACATTTACATCAGTTTCCTTGAAAATACAAAAAACAAATTATGCAATCATGTTTTCCTTACTCCTTATAGGGTTTTCTACATAAAAGAGATCCAATTCATAGTGTAATATTGTTGACCCATGTTGGTTGTTGGAAGATGGCATGTTAGGATTGGTAGGGTAAAGAAGTTTCCCATTTTTCATCAAACATCTACTTGTTGTATCTTTCTCTGGATAAGAGTTTGTGTAATTTTGGAACTACATGAATATCTTGAGCATCTGAACTTGANTAACCTGCAATTAGTGGGAAATAGAAATGTACATTGTCATTAAGCATGAAAAAAATAAACCCTTTTCTTCCTTCATTGTGTGACAAGATTCCATAAAAATTTAGGTGAATTAATGATTAGTTACCTCAAAAGTGGCGAGAAACATGTGCTTGACATACCATACATTTCTTTCAAGTTGTATAGTAACATTATTATCCCTAGCTAGGTAGACCTTGCAAACCCCTATACTTGACCAAATAGAAGGGTGGTGGAAGAATATTTCAGGATTTCATAGAAGGTATCTACGACATTAACATCATCCCCTAGTTCATTTTGTTGGAATGCATCTAAAAAAATCCCTCCATAGCTTGGGTATCCCATAAGAAATAATCCACCAACCTCTATACATTACCTTCATCCCCAAGATGTGGAGAACTAGTGTTACTGTCGAGGTTTTGAATTAGTGACTTGGGACATAGCGTTAATTGAATAGGTGGTTATCTCAACCATTATTGGTATGTTTCCTCTCTGAGCTCTTTCCATTTAGCAGCAAGCTCACAACTTGAAATCGTAGTGGGGTATAATGGTAGATGGTGGGTAGGTCATTCATCATCAGAATCATGATTGTAAAAATATTAAACATTACATCAATAACATTAGTAGCACAATGCTTTTAATATGTTCAAACATTATACCAAACATTTATTAGAAGGATGGACATTTTTTTCCCAATAATAAACATGAAACCAACCAATTTATAATAAAAAAATGAATTAAGCAATACATTTACATCAGTTTCCTTGAAAATACAAAAAACAAATTATGCAATCATGTTTTCCTTACTCCTTATAGGGTTTTCTACATAAAAGAGATCCAATTCATAGTGTAATATTGTTGACCCATGTTGGTTGTTGGAAGATGGCATGTTAGGATTGGTAGGGTAAAGAAGTTTCCCATTTTTCATCAAACATCTACTTGTTGTATCTTTCTCTGGATAAGAGTTTGTGTAATTTTGGAACTACATGAATATCTTGAGCATCTGAACTTGATCCTGCAAAATTCAATGAACAATTATTCAACTGCACCTGGATACATAACATAAATTTAATGAGATAAATGAATTATCAATAAAATATAGACGTGCTGCAACCGACATGAGAGAACTTGAAGGAGTTCAAAAGATACAGAATGAGCTGGAATCTAGAGAATTAGCCATTTGATATTATAATTCATTTTTTCCTACGTTTGAGCCAAAACCATCATCTTGGGTAGCATAGAACAATCTAACTTCAAAAGTAACTTCGAATAAATTTTATAAATTGACAGTGTGTTTCATCATATAAAGACACATTGGTGTATATGGATAAACAAAATTCACTGGTGGATTTAATTGAGAGAAGCACCAAAGATGGACCTTTGTTATTGCCTCCGCAGAGAAAAACCTCCACAAAATTTAAATGCAGATGTTTGTATTTCCATTGTACAAATTTAATTGTCTTATGGTGTGTTAATACTTACACACCGCACTGGAGCGTTATTAATTATACACCACATTATTGTGTTGCTAACTATAAATCACATCGACAAAAGCAAGTTAGAAAAATAATGCATGTTTATTATCAATACTTTGAAATTTATTACAAAAATAAATTGGCTCATTGTATGTATATACTGCACATCGGTGTGCTACACATGATATAACACACTGAAAATGTAACTTTCAAAAAAAAAAATTCACATTTTTACCATCAATGTGCCAAAATATACAACGAAAAAATGAGCAGAATTTGAGCTTTTGTGTTTATAAAGGAAAACCCTATTCATTCTTTTATTTGTTTTCCAAAGTTTAAAAGGATATTTGTCCAACATAGATTTATCAGCAAAGACTTCAGAGTGGGTGGATTGTTTTTTGAAGAGCCAAATTCGAGAGGGATTGTTGTAGATCACATAGAAAACTGCAAAGGAGAAATTACAGGTATATGTCTTCCTTCTATTAATCATCTCAATCATTCTCCTATTTCATTCAAACAATTTTCAATGCATTCCCAAACAAAAATAAAGGATTTCATAGTTACCTTCAGTATTGGAAGCCCTAATTTCCTCATTGTTTTTTTTCTTTCTCCTTCTATATTTCACAAGAAAAATTTATTTAAGAAAAAAATCTTTATAGGGTTGGTTTATTTATATATGGTTGTTTCCTATCCATTGCAATGAAACCACTCGTTGCATTGGATCCCAAATCGTCTTGTCGTCGTCATTTTTTTTTAAATTCATTGGTGGTGACATGCGCGCTCTGTACATAGTAAGAGAACCAGTGCACATTGTACATAGTAATAGCATTGATGTTTATTTGTTTATGCACAACACCACTTTATTTAAATTAGAAATAATATTAAAAATTTCTTTTCGCAGTCAGCGGTGCATATTTTACCTAGATATGCACCGGGGCGCATTGTTTACAAAGCACACTATTGAGTTAAAAATGGAAAAATTATTCTTTTTATATGGAAATCACCATTTCTTAAATTTGTTCACTACTCGACCGTGTGTCATAAACATTACTTAGAAATTTGTTATTTTCTTAATTCATAAAGCACTCGATGATTACAAAACTTTGTAAAACATTTTCATTTTCACAATGCCATTGTTATACTGTGTAGGCACGTATATGTATCGTTGATGCAATGGTCCATATAAATATTCTTGACACCCCAGTGTGAATGAATTCATTATATGCACTAGGATCTTCTTTTTTTTTTAAATTAAATATTATTTATATCTGATGATTCCTAGTTTTTTTTTTTAAGGAATTTTTGAAAATTTCAAGGGACAAACAAAGGGAAAACCAAGACATGTCGGTAGGGATATCCAAAACAGTGTAGAAGAAGATATTAAAAGAAATGAACATAATCATGTTGCAAGAGGAGCCATCTCAACAACAATGTGCATCGGAGGTATGTAATGATTTATTTATTCTTTTATATACATCGACTTTAAGTGTCATGTGAAATATTATTTTTCAATTGTTTTGTTGCAAAAAAGAAAAACAAATAGAATCCATTCAACACATAAGACAGGATGACAAGGGATAAAAGGTTTGATCGCAAACTTTGTGAGTATTTATGTTTTCAACCTTTCTTAAGATTTCATGTTTGTTGTGATCTTTATATTTAAATAATTAATTTATACTTGTCCATGGGTGTCTTCTAGTAGGTGATAATTGTAACATACCCAGCCACCTAGGCTAGGATACACCACACAAAACTATTTCATTATTAGCTATGATACCATTTTTGTAATGTACCTAGCCTCCAACTAAGCAACATTATGTGCAGAATACACATAAAAATGAAACTTATTCTAACTAGAGTAATTCATTTATTTTTAGCCAATTTTCTATAGGATGTGACAACAATAACACATGTAAATAACTCATTACAAGATAAAACACTTATCTTTAAACAAGAATCGTGCAACCAGTTACTTAGGACAAACGTTCCACCCAACCATATACTGATTGTTCCAAATATCAGCAACCATTCTAGTGTAGGCCTCCTGCCCTCAGGCTAAGATCCTCACAGGATCTTTTCTAAACCACGACAAGGGTTAATTGAACTCCTTGTGTAAACCCACAAAGGATTTTGGGTCTCACGAGTTGGACACTTCAAATGCAATGCCACATTTCATGGCAATAGCCAAAAAGTGAAATTGCAAATGGGCTTAAGGTGTAAGCCCCCTCTTTGCCCCGTTTCCAATATGACCACATCCAAGCCTTAACGCAAGCACCTTTCGCACCTCATGACTTTGAAAGTTGGAGCGCTAACCTCTCATGTTCTTCCCTTGTGAATCCCCGAAACGTGATATGTAAACGAAGGTTGACTCCACCAAAAGCGATGGGTGCACGCCACCTGTCACCACTGCTTACTCCGCTTACAGAGTGGGTCCTTGCCACTTGTTCACACAAGTCTTTCCTCTCCCTCTACAAATCCTCTCCCTCTACGAACAACCATTCCTCTCCCTCTACAGATCCCTAACTCTAAAATCGTGCCTTCGACAGGATAGACGGTTGTGTGCCTCCCTCGATCCAACGGCCCTCGTTGTATCGGGATTTCACCAATCAAAAATCCACAACACTCAACCCAAACCACTAGTGTTTCCATTCCCCGAACTCTGATACATGAATTCACATACGAGATCAACGACCCTCGTTGATCTGGATATGATGGTCACTATCCTTCCTGAGCTTAAGAGTGTTGAAAGAGACTCGGTCTTAATCCTTCCATTGTTCCATAAGATCCCATGGCTCACAGAACTTTGGCACTTCCTCTTGAAGTGATTCCACCCTCTGATTCAACTTCTCAAGGACTTTTGACCAAATGACTTGGCGTCCTCCCTCCTGAATTTGACTTTTGTGAGATGATTTAGACCTGTGCCTCCCTTTGAACTCTTCATAGGTTCTATCCCTTCTGAGATTTCACTTGTGAACTCAAGGCTTCCAAAAGGGTCCCTTTACACACTCCTTGCAGCGATTTTCAAATAACCTTTGGTTATTTGGGTCTTCGACTCTGTGCACCTCTTGCAACAACAGTCTCTCAATATCCCTCTTGATTTGGTAAAATCCCATACCTCGCCCAGCGTACACGCACCTTGCATGGCTCTGACCTAACCTTGCACTTCAGCCTGTAAAAACATGATTTGAATCTCCTCTGGGGGTTCTAAGATGATACTCATATCATGGTCGATGCACTCCTTGTGAACCCTCCACTGCACTCTTTACAGGAGTTCTCAGAAAGAGAAACAACTGAAACTCATTCTCCCCTTGTCCAGAATTCAAACATTCATCATAGAATCCTAGAACATACACACACAAATTTTGTTGAAATAAAAATCACGTAGAGAAGATAAACTAACCTGCAACATACCATTCAACAGGTGGTTCCAGCAACCATAACAAACACATAGATTGGCATCAAAGTTTTCTTCTATTAATTCTAGTGATCCTATACATGGTAAATAACAACAGCTAAAATGCATAAAATTCTCTGTTCTCCTCTGTAGCTCTACAACTTACCAGAATTCTCAATAATAATGAGTTTTTTTCTTTCAGATAGAAGGCGAGGGTGTCTACCATCCGTTTTCCCTCCTAAGCTCCTAAAACTGTCTAATCTATCATTTAAATCTACCTACTTGCATTAAACACACATAAATGCCTATTACATCCAACAGATAGGAACATACACTTCAAAATCAGTTTGGATCTTCACAATATAAATGCGACTGCACTTTCCTCCTATCCATTTCATTAATGTTTCAGACTTTGAAATTCACAACGTTTCCACAAAAACATATTTAATTGAATTTGTGCATACATCTGTCTACTTGGTTTTAGGCACGCACTTGGCTTTATATGATGCTCCTGCATCATACTCCCTCGCTTGAAAATTTTCATCAACTCATGTTCATGAGCTCTTGCACGGTCTATCCATGTCTTTGAATTTTTGCTTCATTCTCCTAGTTGGCATCTTCAATTGGATGTCCTTTCTTTATGTTGATCCTCTTGTCAACTATGCTTTCCATCTATGGCTTTTCAACTACAGGCATTTGTTTTGTCCATTGAATCTTTTCTTGTTCACCTTATGCTCCTGCTTCTTCAGCTCTGTAAGGGTACAAATCCACGACATTGAATATCAGAGAGATTCCAGCCCCATCGGGTAATTTAATCTCATAAGTGTTTTCCCTACATTTCCTTATGACCTTGCACGGTCCAATTTTCTTCATCTTCAGCTTGTTGTATGTTCCCCTTGGGAACCTTTCCTTCCTCAAATGTGCAAGAATCAAATCACCAACTTCAAATTGAAGTTCTATCCTGTGTTGATCTTCTCTATGCTTGTACTCTTGACTTGAACTCTGCAATCACGCCTTGATTCTGCAATGAATCTCCTTCATTCCTTATGCAAAGTCCTCTGCACTAGCACTCCTGAACTCAGCTTGTTCTGAATCTTTCAATTCAGAGACTCCCCTTGGCTGCATTCGATATACAATTTGGAATGGACTCTACCCTGTGCTTCTATTGAGTGAATCATTGTAAGCGAATTTCGCCTGCAGCAGAATGTGATCCCATTAACTGTAGTGTTTAGTCACTAAGCTCCTTAAAAAATCTCCCAAGATCCTGTTCAAGACCTCTATCTATCCATCCATCTGAGGATGATACATTGAACTAAAAGACAAGTTTGTCCCCATCTTCTTCCATAAGGTCCTCCAAAACTTTCCTACGAACTTGGTAGCTTGATCAGAAACAATGCTCCTTGGCAAGCCGTGAAGTCTAACGACTTCCTTGAAGAACAGGTTTGCAATATGAGTTGCGTCACTGGTTTTCTGGCATGGTATGAAATGTGCCATCTTTGAAAATATTTCTACCACTACAAATATTGAATCATATCCCTTGTGTTTCCTTAGCAATACTAATATGAAATCCATGCTCACTGCATCCCACAACCTTTCGGGTATGGCTAATGGCTGATATAACCCTACGTTTTGCCTTTTTCCCTTCGTGTGTTGACAAATTCTTCACATGTCCACAAATTTCTTCGCATCTCTCCTCATCCCTGGCCAGCAATATGAGCCATTCAACTTTGAGAATGTTTTGTCATGACCAAAGTGTCCGGCCAATCCTTCGTTGTGATTTTCCTTCAACAAATTCTCCCTCATGGAGCATTTCGGAATACATAGTTGATTTCCCCTGAACAATAGTCCATCCTGGATCATGTACTATGTCCATTGGCTTCTGTCCCTAATAATTGGATTCTCAGATGCCTCATATGCCTCTTTGAAATCTAGATCATCCCCGTACATTTCTTTGAGGTTATCAAAACCCAAAGTCTTAACTCTAAATTCCAGCATAAGTAAAAATTTCCTGCTCAAAGCTTCAGCAACTTTGTTAGTAGTTCCAGAAATATGATTAATCACAAAAGTAAAATTCTGCATGTATTCAACCCATTTAGCATGTTTTTGTTTCAACTTCTCATGTTGAGTCACGAATTGCAAAGCGTGATTATCGTTGTACAAAACGAACTCTTTTGGAACCAAATAGTGCCTCCATTTCTTCAGCGCTTGTATGACTGCGTAGAATTCTTTGTCATATGTGGAGTACTTAATCTTTGCTTCATTCAGTTTTTCACTGAAATACGTGACCAGCCTATTGTCTTGGCTTAATATTGCTCCAATGGAAAATCCACTCGCGTCACACCTGACCTGAAATGTCTTGCTCAAATCCAGCAAAACTAGAATTGGTTTCTCAGTGATCATCTTCTTCGGCAGGTTGAATCTCTTCTCCGCTTCCTCCATCCAGTGAAAAGGTTTATGTTTCTTCTTCACCGTATCCATCATCGGTGCACTAATTCCATTGAATTTTCGGATGAATTTCCTGTAGATGCTAGCCAAACCTTGGAAGCATCGAACTTCAAACACGCTCTTCGATGATGGCCAATTCTTAATCGCCTTTATCTTTTCCGGATCCATTTTCAATTCATTTGCAGATATAACAAAACCCAAATAAATGAGTTTTGTCCTCATAAATGACGATCTCTTCATGTTGATCATAAATGTCTCTTGTTGTAACCTTCTCATCACTGCAGCTAAATGATACAAATGATCTGCTTCAGTTTTGCTGAAAATTAATATATCATCAAGATATACAATGACGAATTTCCCAATGAAACCCTGCAGGACTTTGTTCATCAACCTCATGAAAGTACTAGGTGCATTCATCAAGCCAAATGGCATGACAATCCATTCATACAGCCCTTCATTCATCTTGAATGTTGTGTTCCATTCATCACCTTCTCTCATTCTAATCTGATGATATCCGCTTTTCAAATCAATCTTTGAAAAAAACTTTGCTCCACTCAAGCAATCCATCAAGTCATCCATCCTTGGCAATGGGAACCTGTACCTAATGGTAATTTTGTTTATTTCCATTGATTCTATACACATTCTTCAGCCATCATCCTTCTTTGGGTTGAGCACTGTTGGAACAGTGCATGGATTCAAGCTCTCTGGAATCAATCCTTTGTCCATCAAATCATGGACCTGTCTCTTAACTTCTTCATTTTCCTGCAGTGTCAACCAATATGCTACTTTGTTTAGCAAACTGGCTCCAGGTATAAGATCGATATGATGTCTTATACTCCTGATAGGTGGCAACGAACAAGGTAGTTTGTCCACTACTATATCAGCAAATTCTTCCATCAACTCCTGGATTTCTTCCAGTAAATCATCTATCCTAGTGTTGTTCAAAACAATTATGGGCTTCCTAACCAAAATGAATTGTGGTTCTTCCTTCTTCTTGACTTCCTTAAGAATTTCCTTCCCACTCATGAGAAGTATGGTGTTTTTCACCTCTGGTACCACTTCTTTATCCTTAATAGGCAGCAACATGTGCATCCTACCATTTTTTTCCAGAGTGTATGTGTTATTTTTCCCATCATGCACCACATTTCTATCATATTTCCATGGTCTACCCAGCAATAGATGAAAAACATCCATGGGAATGACATCACACAAAATCTCATCTTTATATCCTCCTATTTTAAATTCAACTAAACATTGTTTAGTGACATTTACCTGATGTCCTTTTTGTAACCACAAAACTTTGTATGGGCTTGGATGTGCAACAATCTCCAGCTCCAACTTTTCTACCATTTCTGTAAATACAAGATTATCTGTGTTACCACTGTCCACTATGACCTTGCATACCCTGTCTTTGGTTTTGCAAGTAGTTCGAAACAGATTGTTTCTTTGGGTTGGGTTCTCTGGCTCCTTCTCTAGTTTCAAGAGAACTTCTGCATCATCAAAGATCTTCTGCCCTCAACGTCCTCTGCCTCAAAATTTCATCCTTGAGATTCAGAAATGTGAGTTTCACCACCATATTTCTTTCTATCTGGACACTCATAGGATTTATGTCTGATTTTTCCACAGACAAAGCATTTCACTTCACCTCCTCTACCTCTTCCTCTTCCTATGGCTCGAGGAAAAGTATTTCTATCAGCATACTGCCTCCCCTGTGAGCTTCCTCCTCTCTTAGATTGAGTTTGAGGTGTCTTCCCATCTTCTTTAGGCTTCTGAGTTCTGTCCTGGGCAATGGTCTTGCCTCTGCTTTGAATTCTACCTCGGCCTCTTTGACCTTTCTTTCGGCTCAGCTTCTCTTCAACTTTTAGAGCCATCTGGTAAGAATCTTCTACGGTTTGGATGATCATCATGCTCATCTCATCCTGAATGTCATATCGTAGACCATTCATATACCTAACAACTTTCTCATCATCGCTTTCCCAATGACCTGCTCTGATGTTTACCCTATAGAAAACTTCAGTGTATTCTTTCACTGACATCAGCTTCTATCTCAAATTTTGCATCCTCCAAAACATATTTATTTGATAATCCTTGGGTATGAATTTGGCCTTCATTTTTGCAACCATTCTATCTTAGCTCTTGATTTTATTCTTGCCCTTGAAACGTCTATCAGCCTGCAATTCATCCCACCACAGTGTTGCATGCCCTTTAAGTCTAATGGCATGTTTGATTTTCTTGTCTTCCTCAACATCCTCATAGTCGAAGTGCTTGTCGAGGGCTCTAATCTAGTCTAGAATCTCTTCAATGTCTAGGTTGCCTTCATACATTGGAATATCCATTTTTTCCCTAGCACCTATCCTTGCAACAGCCCTGAATAAGCATTCTTTTGTAGCATCTTCGACTGCAACTTCTTCTCCTTCATTTTTAGCTTCATTTTCACTTTCATCTTTGTTGATATCCCCAGCGTCAATTGTTCACCTCTGTGTTGTCTCCATAGAATCAAGTCTGGCATGTAATTTAGGCATTTCTTTTTCCACTGCTGGATCAGGTATGGGCCTTTCTCTTCTTCTCGGTGGCATGGCTGTAAAATTCCTCTTTTCTCTCTGTTGTAGAAAGCAAAGAATTTTTTCTGAGCTCTGATGCCACAACTGGTGCAGACCTCCTGCCCTCAGGATGGGATCCACGTAGGATCTTCTCTAAGCCATGACAAGGGTTAACTGAACTCCTTGTGTAAACCCGCAAAGGATTTCGGGTCTCCCGAGTTGGGCACTTCAAATGTAATGCCACAACTCTTGGCAATAGCCAAAATGCAAAATTGCAAATTGGCTTAAGGTGTAAGCCCCCTCTTTGTGAATTTTCCAATATGACCACAGCCAAGCCTTAATGCAAGCACCTTTCACAACTCGCAACTTCGTGAGTTGGAGTGCCAACCTCTCGTTCTCTTCCCTTGCGAATCCCTAAAATGCGATATGTCAATGAAGGTTGACTCCACCCAAAGCGACAGGCGCACGCCACCTGTCACCACTGTTTACTCCGCTTACAGAGTGGGTCCTTGCCACTTGTTCGCATGAGTCTTCAACTTTTGTAACTTGAGAGAACGATGAACATCCGTTCCTCTCCCTCTATAAATCCCCGACTTCGAAATCATGGCTTCGATGAGATTGATGACTGTGTGCCTTCCTCGATCTAATGGCCCTTGTTGTATCAGGATTTCACCAATCATAAATCCACAACACTCGACCCAAACCAATGGTCACTCCATTCCCCGAACTTCAATATGCGAATTCACATACAAGATTAGCGGCCCTCGTTGATCTGGATATGATAGTCACTATCCTTCCTGAGCTTAAGAGTGTTGAAAGACACTCAGTCTTAATCCTTCCATTGTTCCACAAGATCCCATGGCTCACGGAACTTTGGCACTTCCTCTTGATGCGATTCCACCCTTCGATTCAACTTCTCAAGGACTTCTGGCCAAATTACTTGGCGTCCTCCCTCCTAAATTTGACTTATGTGGGATGATTTCGACCTTCACCTCCCTTTGAACACTTCAAAGGTTCTATCCCTTCTGAGCTTTCGCTTGTGAACTCAAGGCTTCCAAAAGGGTCCCTGTACTCACTCCTTGCAGAAATTTTCAAATAAACTTTGGTTATTTGGGTCTTCGACTCTGTGCACCTCTTGCAACAATAGTCTCTCAATCTCCCTCTTGATTTGGTAAAATCCCAGACCTTTCCTAGCCTACACACACCTTGCACAGCTCTAAGCTAACCTTGCACTTCGACCTGTAAAAACACGATTTGAATCTCCTCTGAGGGTTCTGAGATGAAACTCATAGCCTGGTCGAAGCACTCCTTGCAGACCCTCCTCTGCACTCTTTGTAGGAGTTCTCAGAAAGAGAAACAACTGAAACTCATTCTCCCCTTGTCCAAGATTCAAACATTCAACATAGAATCCTAGAACATACACACACAAATTTTATTGAAATAAAATGCACGCAGAGAATATAAACTAGCCTGCAACATACCATTCAACAGGTGGTTCCATCAACCATAAAAAACACATAGATTGGAATCAAATTTGTCTTCTATTAATTCCAGTGCTCCTATACATGGTGAATAACAATAGTTAGAATGCATAAAATTCTTTGTTCTCCTCTGCATCTCTACATCTTACCAAAATTCTCAATAATAATGAGTTTTTTTTCTTTTAGATACAAGGTGAGGGTGTCTATCATCTGTTTTCCCTCCTAAGCTCCTAAAATTGTCTAATATATCATTTAAATCTATCTACTTGCATTAAACACACATAAATTCCTATTACATCCGGCATATAGGAACATACGCTCCAAAATCAGTTTGGATCTTAACGATATAAATGCAACTGCACTTTCCTCCTATCCATTTCATTAATTTTTTAGACTTTGAAATTCACAACATTTCCACAAAAATGTATTTAATTGCATCTGTGCGTCTAGCTGTCTCCTTGGTTTTAGGCATGCACTTGCCTTTATATGATTCTCCTGCATTACATTCACCCATGAGTTGAGGCTAGTAATCCACAAAAGAGCATTGTCTCTCACATTCGACTTGCAACTCATAAATCTCATAACCCAACTGATATTCTCCTACAGCTATCCTCATATTTCTACCAACTATCTTCCTCATAACCTGCCCAACCCAGGGAATTCACCGTTCATTTGTCAGGGCTCACCCAAAGGATGTACCATCCATTTATCAAGGTACCCAATGGATGTACCATCTGTTTATCAGGGCTAACCCAAGGTATGAACCATTTGTTTATCATAGGTAGCCCAAGGAGTGTGTCATTCATTTATTAGGGTCTATCTGACATTGGTAACTAGGAATATCTTAGTTGGGAACTCAAGGGAACTTGATGCTAGGAAAACTTTCAACAAACCAACAACAACACTTGTTGTTTAGTGTAACTCACACATGAGTTCACTCTTTGGGCCTGACCACCTGGCTCTTTAGTTTTCCAGCTCCAATTCACTCCAATTACTCTCCAGTATTCACCCTCCATGGATGCACCGGCTCGCCCCTCTCTTTCTTTCTCTCTCCTTTTTTTTCCATGCATAAATTTGACTTACTAAAAAAAATTTCCCAACCCATACGAATTTCCTCTCTTGTGGCTTTCCTTTCTTGACAAACACTCTTACCCAAGCTGTTTGTACTCAACCCCCATGTGCCCAATAACTTTAGGATATGACCACTTAAACCCACCTTCTTACATGTATTCAGTGATTGGCTTTATAAATACTCAATTATAAGGATGTGACCACTCTCATCCATCCTCTTACATGTATTCAATGATTGGCTTTGGGAACACTCAATCAGAAATCAGAAGGTTCATATATAATTGGCAAGTTTAGGAAAATGGGTTAAATTGATATACATGGGTAATTCCCCCTTTGACCCCTCTTGGACATTATCCTAGACACTTCCCTCTCTTGTGCATTAATTCATCCCCCATCTCTTGTCCATGTCCCCTTAGCAGTCGGCATCACATTTTATTATTAAAACATAGAGATACAATTTGCATATTACATCGCTTGGTTGTAGCCAGATTAAATCGATACAATCTTTTTTCCCAAACACATCGGCTCACCAACCTTATTCATATTTATACAATTACATTATAATTCATAGGGATTATAATTGGGGATGTTACATCCCTTCCCCTTATCTTTTCACTGTCCTCAATGCACAACACCCTACAGGTGTAATTTCATTTTACAATTCTGGCTCCCAACCAATAATCAACATATAATCTCTATGGCCTGAAAATGCATAGGCATTCTAGCCTAAACAAATTACGTAGGCAGTATAGCCCAAAAACATATGTTTAAAGGCACCTTGGCCTGAAACATGTACATAAGCCAGTGGAATTCTCCTACAACTATCTTGATTTCCACCAGCTCTCTTCCTCCTGACCTTCCCAACCCAAGGAATGCACCATTCATTAATCATGGATAACCCAAAGGATGTACCATTTGTTTATGAGGATTAACCTAAGGAGTGTGTCATTCGTTTATCAAGGTCTCTCTGGCACAGATATCTAGGAATCTCTCCGCTGGGAAATCAAGGGACTCACTACTAGCAAAATATATGTAAAATAACCATCATCACCCTTGCTTCTACAATGAAACTCACCCAAGAGTGAACTCTTCAGGTCTGACAACCTGGTTCTTCATGTTGTACATACCCTCTAATATCACGCATTCCTTTCACGGATATATAGTTCCTTATGCGATCCATCATTTTCCAAGGTGTTCTCTTGCAAAAAAATGTCAACTTGCTACTAGATGTCCACTAGCAATCCACAAGTTGTGGAAATCATCCTATCTCCATCACATGCATATAGTTAATATGACACATCGTCATACAATTTTTAATTGTAAAATTTCCAATCTGTTTTACCCAAGAAAACAAAATTTCCAAACATGAGTTTATTGTTCATAATTGTTTGGCTCTTGCCACAGTAGATATTAATCTTCCTTATTTCTTACACCACTGCCATATCCAAGACCATTCTTCCTTCAATTTTCTCAATTTTCTTGCAACCAAACAAATTGTTAGCATATCATAACAATTTCCAATTATAAATTTTTCAAATCTGGTTATACACGAAAATAAAATTTACATGCATGAGCTTTCTTCTCATTATGTTTGGCTCTTGCAGCGGTATATACTAGTATTCCTTATGGGCTTAAATTATTTCCATATCCAAGAGTATTTTTCCTACAATTTTTTTGCAACCAAACATGTTGTTAATATCTCATGCACAAAATTTGCATTCAGTCCATGAAGTAATTTTCAAAATTATAATAATCTAAAAATTCCATCACTTCCAACTATTATTCATATTAAAAGAAGAATTAATCCATTAATCAGATTATCTAGAATGGAACTATCATTCATTGTATACGCATTATCAACACACCAAGATTTTCATAATGCAATCAAATTTACCAATAAGCAAAACCACCGTGTCAATAATCATGGCCCCATCTACACAATGCATCAATGCATTGACTTTGGAATACCATATGTTCATGTCATGTATTCACCATGTGAGTTGGAAGGTATGGCCCATGCCTTAGTATCCCATCCAAACTCTTCCACACAAACTGTCTGATCCTTTGGATACCTCCCTCTTCAACCCATACACAACACTAGGAACATCATCCCTTAGTGATATTTAGTGTAGGCAAAAAGGTTGCAGTCCAAACCTCAGTTAGATAGGGAAAAATAATTATGCACTTGGATGGAACTATATCCTTTCCATATCCATTCCCATCATGGACTCACACATGGATAGCATTACTGGTACTCATTCCTATGACAGGAGTAATGTCTCCTGACATAACTTGGTTATGACCTCATAACCAACATAACATAGTACACAACTAGTTTTCCATAAATGCATTCAAGCAGCAAATATTATTTTCATACTCAAGGCCTCCCGCCTTTACATCAATTAAAATTTTGAGGTTCAACTGAGAGAATTATCACCTCAATTCCCTTAAGTAATGATACGTCATAATATCCCCAAATGCATACATGTATGGTTGTCATCAATTTAATTGATGCTACCTTATCAACTGGTACTTTACATAAGCTCACGGACTCCTTTTTCCAATCTCTTGATCAACATTTCCACCATCCTTGTTTTGTCTTCATTATGGATGGATACCATAAGAAACAATATCATCAAGATGTAATCAGGTTACAAAATCCATCATCAATTTTATTCAAATATTGTAGCACC
>SNQJ01S0100689.1:18947-41778 GCA_010110895.2 Picea sitchensis | reverse complement strand
AATTTAAACAGGGTTAACGTGGTTGCTCACGCATCATCCCTATATTGCGTTTTAGACAACAATAACATTAAGTAAACCAGGTTAACATGGGCATCACCATTTATTGCATTTTAAACCCTAATTTAAATAAAACAAGGTTATCCAGGCAACTTAAGCATTAACTTTAGCATTGCATCACCTCAATCATTTCCATGATCTAATAACACCATTCAAATTTTTTTTATTATATTTTCATTATTGTAAAACAAATAACATTAAATATAAGCATTAACTTTAGCATTACTGTAATTGTTTCATTGCCTAAACATCCTTATAAAACAGTAAATATTAAAAACAATTCCCCAAGCTTTCTTATCATCTTACAATAATGCAAGCATTAGTCGTTGCCATAACTGGTAATAACCTGGAAACATAAGGTGTTATGATGGATATGCATTCATATTAGCATATATATATATATTCCTTCTTCCTTCACTTACTAAATTGGCAGTAAAAATTAAATGTCCCGAGATGATCATAAAATAACGATTTATACCAATGAGGTTAAAAATAGTCTGGCAGCAAAATGGCAGTAACAATTAATTAACCCAGGGACGAATGATAATAAACAATGATTTATCATGACGAGGAATATGGCTATCTGGCAGTAATTGGCAGTAAAAATTTAATGACCTAGGGGCGCAATGATAAATGAACAACGATTTATCATAACGAGGAGAGTAACAATCTAGTTGTAACTTGGCAGTAAGAATTAAATGACCTAGGGGCGCCATGATAAATGAACAACGGTTTATCACGATGAGGAAATAACTAGCTAGCAGCATATTGACAGTAAAAAAAAAAACTTCCTGTAGAAATTGAAGACGAAGCTAATCAGCTGAGAATCAAATAAACCAAGGGACTCTGCCACATAATGTCCAAAAACGAGATGGAAACTATACCAATGATCAAAAGTCACAGGAGAATTTGTCAGGTACACGAAGGTGATAAAACTGATTTAAGGGGAAGGACTCCATCTCCTGCCCATAAAATTTCTGTTGGATCCTTACGATACCCAGTGCTTATTCTACCTGAGTGATATGCTTACATAAATCTCCTCAATAAACTTGAAGGCGTATCTTCTTTTATACAACAGCCTGCAAGGAATTTTCCTCAATAAACTTGAAGGCGTTTCTATTCCATGTGTGCGCAGACTTAGCACAGTGAACATGGAAATCCAAAATTTGTTGTTATGAATAAAAGGGTGCAGAATATTTTGGAGATTAGCATAACGGGGTATTGGATCTGTTTAAAGGTACCTCGTTTGTGCCTAAATCCTGAGCGATCAAGCATTAGCCTGAGATATACGAGATACATTTTGTTGGTTATCCGTTCAGATAGAGTCACGGGAAAGAATTATCCAGGTACTAGAGAACAGTTCGGTGGCTTTTAGGATTACAAGCTGTTCCTTTTTGGATTGGCTTAAGAAGGAGTAGAATGCGTTATGTTGGTGTAAGGTAATATCCTTCTGGTCAAGGTGACTTCAAAACGAAGAGCGAAACCCCAGAAAAATGAGCGTACAAGTAATTGTTATATCCGGAGCTCCCACACTGTTGTATTGCGAAAAGGGGCAATTAATAATAGATCTGGTAAACCCAACGAGAGAGAATTGAACCTCATGGGTAACCACCAAAATCAATCCCTAAATACAAGGACTCAGACAACATAGTTTACAACGCTCAGGCTGAAGACAAAACGCCCAATCTGACGACAAACGTCGGCGATTGACTACGGATGGTTCCCATTAACTACAGACGCCCCCAACCAATAAGAAAAACGCCCATAGACCAACATGCCCACCGTGACGATTCGCCCACTGTACAACAGCGCAAACCCACTGAAAACTAAATCGCCCACTATATGAAACAAAATCGAACCCTACTGTAAAAATTCCCCCTGGTATATAAACGAAAATACACAAACAGGACAAATCGCACACTGAATAACAAAATCGAACCCTATGGTAAAAATTCGTCCTTGTATATAAACGAAAATACACAAAAGGGACAATCGCACACTGAATAAACAAAATCGAACCCTACGGTAAAAATTCGCCCTTGAATAAGAACAACGAAAACCCACAAAAAAAAAAAAAAAAAAAATCGCTCGTTGTTCTGTGGGGATTGCCTCCTATGGAACGGTAAACAAAAATAACATAAACCCACAACATTTTACTAGAAACCCTAAACTTCACTGTAAATAAAAAAAAAACGAAGATCTTCTGAAATACCTTTTTTTTTTTTACAGAGTATAAAGGACGAAGAAATAACAATTCACAACCATACAATCAAGATCGCAGCATTAAATCACTATGCATCCTACTCTATTCAGTTCATGAGCATTCCTTTGCCTTATTTGCTTGCCGCAATGACTCCTTCCTCCGTGCCGCTTCTGCTCCTGATTGCCGACCGCAATGAACTCACCGGTACCTCCCAGCCAAACGCTAGGGGTACTCTCCTTCCCCCTCAGCCCCCCGAGCCGCAAAGGGGCCACACACAACCCAGACAATAGCCTAGCTTCTCAGCCCGCCTCCAAGGCTGAGCTACCACTCAAGTCAGCTGAGAATCCCCAACTCCTACAAGAAATCAGTCCAGTCTCTCCCGCAGCATAACAATACCAATAGCAAAAAAAGGTCCCCCTCTTTTCCCCTCTCCCTTTATTTTATCCAGACTCAAACCTTAATCCCCTTTTTTTTTTAGGTTTTCCCCCCTTTTCCTTTTTATTTTCTTATTTTTCTTTTTATTTTATTTTGTTTATTTATTTTATTTATTTTTTTAAAAACTCAAAGAGTAAGTGCGCTCATTAATAATTTCCTTTTATTTTTACATGCGCAACTTTTATTTATTTACAATTTGTTTATAATATATATACATATGTATATTTTCATTTTTCTATTATAAGCATGCATTCATCTTTGTAGTTTATCATTATCCATCATTTAATTTACCATTAATATATATGTATATATATATAGGATAATGAGAGATTAGGGTGATGGCAAACATGTATATGGGAAAAGTAAATGTATTACAAAAAGAATAATGAGGAATTACGGGGAGGGATGGTGATTTAGTAATGTGAACTGGACATGTAAAAGGGAGATGAACACTGGAAGATCGAGGTGATGGAGGATAGTTTAACAAGTAGACATGGATAATGAGAGGATAAAGATAGAGAGTTTTTTTTTTTTTTTTGAAATTTTCATTGGTATTAGGTCACACTAAATTTCCCTCCTTTTTTCTAGAAAAGTCTTAAGCTTAGGGTTAGATTATGGGCTAGGCGACGATTGGTTAAAGGAATTGCTTAAGGTTTTATTCACGTGCGATGACTTAGGGCTAAATGGGCTGACTCCTTCAACCACCTTTATTGCGGCGTGCCCTTCAGGGGCCCTTTCCGCGTCGCCAAAGATTTGCCACTAACCTCTTAATTCTTTTGAACGCGTGCCCTTCGGGGATGCACCATGTGCTCCAAGGGTGCCGGTCATGGCGAGTTCTTTTGTGCAGCAGTGCCCTTGGGGATTACTTTCCCGTGCTCCCAAGGGTGCCTTGGCTGGATTGATTGGTAGACCTCTATGGCTTCACAGGTCAACACTCAGCCAGTGAACTTGTATGGGAGACTAAAGGTTCCTGAGGAATAAGGCCCCGCCTTGTGCAGCCTTAGAATCGCTCGTGAGTGGCCTGTCACGGTCGGCCCTCATGGCATCGTGGGTCCTCTCGAACTAGGTAATTGTTAACCTACGGTTTGAGCCATGGAGGGAGTGCTAGCAGTGATGGCGGGGGCTATTATCCAACCCTCTCCCTCCCAACCTCTCACCCAAATGTTATTGGCCAGCCTTTACTCCATGTGAGTGCAGTGCGACAAGCTATGATGGGCCTGCATCAGCAATAATCATCATGTCGCCAAAAGCGTCAACAACAAATCATCCGTCGAGATGAAACATCATGGTAAAACATATCACTTAAAACACTCACGGCTCAATCCAGTCCAAGGAGTTCTGGAATCACCCTCGCATCCTCAAAGGTCAAAACCACGCACCTCAATAGCGGAGTCAATGGCACAATCTACATCCAAATAGTAACACATCATGTCATCATCCAGTTGCATCATAATCAAGTATAAATGGTCTAACATCATAAAGGTCGGATCACTTGCGACAAGTGTCCTCAAATAATAAGAATAATTTCTTGATCAGTGGATATGGATGTTACATACACCCCTCTTGAATTCTAAACTTTGTCCCGAGAAGTTTCTCAATATAAAGGCACAATTAAAGTATCATAGTATCATAAAGTCTATCTATCAAACAAAAAATGAAGCTAGCGTAGCATATCTCTGCGTCCTCAGTCGTCGGTGTGGATATAAGCGTCGGACCTTGACCCTGATCTACGGTCGACATGGCGGCCGAGCGCAATGATCTAAGATGCGGATCATTGACCATGTGAGTTCTCCCTCATCGATGCACGCAAGGGAACTCGGGTCAATCACGTAGTGTAGGATCACTAATATAATGTCTCAAAAGCGATACATGAAAAACATGGGTGCATAAGCCTCAAAGAATTAGGTAAGGCTGGTCGATGACCCGCGGGCCCTTCTCTCCTGACTCGAAGGTCCCACAAACTTAGAAGAGTTTAGCTCCTTTCCAAACTTGATCGAACTCTTATGCGGACAACCGCTTGAGACTCGATAAAATGGAGCCTCATTAACTCTGATTAGACTCGGTGTGCATCGGCATATCTCTTCTATCGATCACAACGGCTTCTTTTAATCCTTTGTCTTATTGTTTGCATCCGCTCTTCCATTTATTGGATCGGCCACGGTCCCCATCGGGGACCCTATCCTCAAGTTGATCCCAAATCAAGGGCATCCAACATTGTTGCCCATAAAGAAACTCAAAGGCGTCATCTTAATGGTGCTCTAATGTGACCGGTATGGCGAACTCTACTGAGGCAGAATTCCTCTGGCAGCTTTTGTTGGTCCATCGCATTACATCAGCAACTTGTAATGTGGAGTTTGGTTCATGCGTTAAATGCGTCCTTCCATCTATGGTGATATGCGGTGCTAAAGTTAAGTTGGGTTCCCAAGGCCTCTTAGGCTTCGTCCAAAATACTCCGGTAAACACCGGTACTCGATCGGATATAATCTTTTGGGCATGCCATGCAGCCTAAATCTCAGCGGTAAAGAAAACTCGCTATGGGGTGCCTGATACGTCGTACCCACGGGAATAAAGTGAGCACTCTTCTTTAAAGTGTCTACTACTACAAAATCGAGTCATGTCCTTGTAAAAGAATTAATTAGCAATCCAGCGATAAAATCCATCGAAATAACTTTTCCCATTTCGATTTCGAATGGCATGTGGTTGAAGTAATCATCGGTGTCTATGTTCGGCCTTTACCCACGGTACTCCTAGACATCTAGCCACAAAGTCAACTATGTCATCCTTCATCCCCTTCCAGAAGAAAAAAGGTTTAAGTTATGCCTTCATCTTCTTAACTCTTGGATGAGCCATATAAACTACTCTATGAGCCTGTTTCGAGGATCAATACCACCTCAGCTTCGTCATTTGGTATGTAAATTCAACCTCTAAACCTCAATAACCCATCATTATCCAAAGGAATATCCTCCTTCGTGAATGCCGGAGTCATCGTGTTTGGTCCACGATAAAATCAGCGACTTCTGTGTACAGTCATCATCACGCTGTAAGGTGGAAATCTTCTCACGTAGATTTGTCTGAGAAGAAGTAACAACGAAAATATGCATGGCCTCCGACTCAAGGCATCCCACTCACTTTCGGTTCACTATTCCCTTTATGGAATGTCGAAGTCATTATTAAACTGAAATTCGATAGCGTCGTTGTTGTGTGTTCAGGTCGCTTTGTGTAAATGTGTTGTAGTCCACAATGATCGGTTTTATTGTAATTCAGAATTTTTCATCCAACAGGTAGTGTCTCCAAACCTTCAAGGCGTATCATGGCTAGTATTAACTTTCAAGTTGTGTGTGCATAGTTCTCCTCATGCCTTCTCGGCTTCCCTCGAAATGTAAGCAATCACTCGTCGCTGCGCATCAAGACTCGCCTAAACCTTCCTTGGATGTGATCTGCATACCAAGAAATCTACATCCATGTCGGGGACCTTTGAGCTTATTGGCGCGGTTTTCAACAACTCCTTAAACGCCAAAATGCTTCTGCGCATTTCTCTGTTCAAACAAACTTCTTGTTTTCTTACGCAATTCCATGATCAGTTGCTTCTATCTTCGAAAAAACCTCGACAAACCGTTGATAGTATCTGCTAAACCCATAAAACTATGCACTTCCGTGACATTAATTGACGCGCGGGCCATTCATAATAGCCTCAACCTTGACAGATCCCGCGCGGCGATATGTAGGAGATGTTATGCCCTAAGTAGTGAATCCTCGATTGGTAAAAGAGCATTTTGGACAACTTCCCATACAATTTGTGTTCACCGTGAAGCATTGGAGTACCAAGTGCAAATTGCTTTCGTCATGCTCCTCCGTCGTCAGTGAATCAGAATATCATCAATGAATACTTGGATGAACTTGTCAAGTACTCGCAGAAAACCCCATTCATAAAACTCATAAATACCACTGGAGCGTTTGTCAATCAAGGCAAAACGATAAACTCGTTATGTCAAAATCTTGTCTTAAAGGCGGTCTTAGGGATGTCATCCTCCTTGATTAAATGTGGTGATACGGATCACGAATCGATCTTAAGGAGACTGCCGTCGCCCTTCTCATTTGATCGACAGTCATCAATTATTAATGAGGAATCGCGATTCTTGATAAAAGCCTTGTTAGTTGTGGTAGTCAATGCAAAGCCTCCGCGATCCGTCCTTCTTTTGTATGAAAATAAGCGGTGCACCCCACGGTGACACTAGGACGTATCGGTCCGGTCCAACAAATCCTTTAGTTGCATTTCAACTCTTGCAACTCCAGGATCGAAATCCGATAAGACGTTCTTTCTATCGGTTAAGTTCCAGTTTTTAGGTCGATGGTAAATTCAGTTCCTTTCCGTACGGCATCCGAATAACTCCTCACGAGCGTCCGCAACCTCCTTCACCCTTGGAAGGTGTTCTAGACCTTCCGCTACTCCCTCTCATTTAACACAAGGATCACAAAAATATTACACCCCTTGCACATACATTTATGTAATTGTAGGTAATAAATAAACCTCAAAGACAACCCCTAGTTTCTTCCTACAATCAAATGTCTCTATCCTTCATCATCAACCAAGCTCAACCTTTTCGTCTTACAATTGAGAATAAGCCTCATGCGTTTCCAACCAATCCATACCAATCGCGGCGTCGCCGATCTAAGATGTGATCAGCCACAGAATTGACTCTCGTGAACAAACTCTCCCAGGTTAAGGGCGCGGCCCGTAACCTTTCCTCCAACAACATGTTTGGCTACCGAAGCCATCTCCACAAAGACAAACTCATCATCACGATTCGGTACGCCTTTACATGAAAATCGCTTTTTAGCATTTTTGAAATAAAACTCTCGTTAGCTCCTGGGTCTATCAAAATACTAAGTGCAGTGTCGTGCGGTAGTACACACGTCGTTTACGATCTGAGTTGGTAGTGTCTGCTGTTGATTTATTCACGGCGCATGTATCCGTGGGCCTTCCCTTATCTCCGCGGTAGCGAAGGTCCGACTGATCGGACGTCAGCCCTCTCCACCCGGAACGTCCGGTAGTAATGGCTCCCCTTTTATCCAACACCCCCTTCTTTGGCGGTAGTCGTGCCGAAGTAGAAGGGGCTTACCGGCTGAAACCACGATGCAATTACCAGCGAGCCGGGCTAAACTTCTTCAGCTGCTGGCAGGCGGCAGCTATTGCTGGTGTTGTGGTCCTCGATAAGGTGTCGGCTGCTGAGGCGTGATGCGTCGCGAGTGTGAGCGTGGATCCCTAAAAGAGCCGATGTCGGCGTATGTCGTTGATAATACGATGTCAGCGGCCCCAGATGGATACATACCGGGTCGAAGTTCGGGTTTACGACCCCCGTGATTAAGCTCACTCCTGCTGCCTATGAGGCATTTTTGGACAGCGTAGGTGTAAGGTTTGGGCATCAAGATCTTCTAACCCTTTGCAGCGGTATCGTTAGATAAACGAACACCACATTGACTTTGAGCTTCTCGTGTTAAGGTGCGGAGCATGCGAACGGTTCCATAAAAGCGTGCCGCCGCCATTACTTTCGGGAAGACGCCGTGTGACCTCCCTATAGTAATGCATTGAACTCATTGAGCTGACGCTCAATGAATTCCTCTGAAGAGTACTCGGCAGGTTCCTCCGAGCGGTTCCATGACCCGTCTTCCCGCGGCCATGTTCGGTATGGCGGGCGTCTTCCACCATAAGAAGGCGCTCCCCGCCAGGTTGAACCGCCATCACGGACCTTCATGTTGGAGGTATGTCCTTGAGAAGTGCAAAGCACATATGCATATTCTCAACCATGTCGGCCTGACTGGCCGTCCGTTTTCAAAGAACTCAAGAAATTTTACCTTCTCGAGGTTGCGGTGAATGCTACGTGATGGCGGTGCAGCGTAACCTCGGTCTGGCTGGCATTACGGCCTGCGTCATCCAAGCGGTTGATGAGGCCTCGAACATCATTTGAAAGAAGGATCTCATCATCCCAATAACACATCACCAACTTCTATATGTTCCTGTCAGAACTTTGCTCGCCTCCACGGGGTTTAGACCCCTCAGGTGATGGATATCTTCCGGAGCGTCTAAAAGCCTCCTCCTAACCACGTCGTCTTCCTCACGGTTAAGTCCTCTAACCATGGTTACCTACCACCACACACAATCAACTCAATCGACAGCGGTATAATAAAACCCACTCGCTTATTATCAGCAGAATCCAGCGATTGAACCCCAAGTCGGCGAAGAGATCCAGAACCGGCTCACGATACCATATGCCAACAACCCTCCTAGTTAAAAAGGACAATTACTACGTCAACGGTAAAAAAAAATTGTTTGTTAAGTGTGTGCGTTAATAGAAGAAACAACCCCTCGATCGTCACCCGCCGAGACCAACAAGACGCCATTAAAGACAAAACTTCACTATCAAGATGACCCAACATATCACATTGACAACAAGAAATAAACACTTACCCTGGACATAGGCGTGCAACTAGCAGCTGTAAGCAAAAAGACACCAGGGGTTAGATGCGAACTCTTGTCCACGGAGATGAAAGATCAGTAGAGTCGCAGTGGTGGAGCTGTGCCTTTAAGCGACGAGACTCTTGTCATTTCGAGTGTGTCGCAAGAGTGTTGTACTAAGCGACCGAGACTCTTGTCACGGCACTGGATTCCTTCCACGGTTTACATAGACATAAATACTAAGCCACAAGAGCTGTCTATATCCCGCCCGACACAAAAATACTACGCAATACAATACCGCAAGAGTACTGCAAAATCAGGGGCAATCATGACATCTACGGGGGACGCAAGTCAGGAAGACTCAAATCGACCAACCACTATGGAGAACCAAGACATCAATCAAGACCAATTGCTCCATTAATTATCATTAACCGTGAAGACTTTATCATAAGGTAAAGCCAATAATCTCAACCCCCATTATTAGTTATAAGTCATTAGGCACAAGTTCGGGGACAACCGATAAGCACAACGCATTGCATTTTTTGATGTCATAAGCAAGTAATGATATCATACCATATTGGTAAAACCCTCGAACATCTACATTCTCCTTATTATCTTGCCTTTCCTTCCTGGCCCAATACCATACATTGGAATAACCTTACAAGATAATAGCATTGCAATTTTAAACCTCTTCATTGGCATTTCCATTTAAACAATATTAGCATTGCAATCCAACATCATCATTAGCGTTTCAATTAAGCCAATAATAACATTCCGATCTAAACATCATCCACCGTGAACATTTAACAAAATATTAACCCCTTGGCAAGCATCCTCATTAACATTTACGAATTGAATGATTATACTCAACGTTTGCAATTCAACCCACATTAACATTTCAATTAATAATATTAATATTGCCATTACACAATTGCCCATTTGCAATTCATCCCGCATTCACATTTCCATTAATAATATGAACATGGCAGTTAAACAACTACTTAACATTGCAGTTCAACTAATATCAACATTTCCATTAAATAATATCAATATGTACGGTTAAAACAATTGCCAATAGCAGACTCAGCTTTAGCATTTTAATTAAATAATATTAAATTGCAAATTTAGACAAGTACTAACCTTGCGAATTAACATATGTTAACATTGCATCTTGCGCGTCATCATTAATATTGCATTCTAAATAATAATGACTTTAAATAAAACAAGATTACAAAGACGTCTTACGCATCATCATGATATAGCATTTTAAACAACAATAACATTAAACTAAAGCGGGGTTATCTTGGCATTTAAGCATCGTGATATCTTGTAATTAGCGATAATACATTAATTTCGCCGGGGTTAGCATTAGTTTGCTCGCATATCATCCTATATTGTTTTAGACAACAAGAACATTAAGTAACCAGGTTAACATGGGCATCACCATTTATTGCATTTAAACTAATTTAAATAAAACAAGGAGTTATCGGCAGCAAGCATTAACTTTAGCATTGCATCAACTCAATCATTTCCATGATCTAATAACACCATTCAATTTTTTTTTTATTATATTTTCATTATTATGGAAACAAATAACATTAATATAAAGCATTAACTTTAGCATTATTGTAATTGTTTCTGTAATTGTTTCATTGCCTAAACATCCTTATAAAACAGTAAATATTAAAAACAATTCCCCAAGCTTTCTTATCATCTTACAATAATGCAAGCGTTAGTCGCTGCCATAACTGGTAATAACTTGGAATCATAAGGTGTTATGATGGATATGCATTCATATTAGCATATATATATTTTCCTTCTTCCTTAAACTACTAAATTGGCAGTAAAAAATTAAATGTCTCGAGATGATCATAAAATAGCGATTTATGCCAATGAGGTTAAAAATAGTCTGGCAGAAAAATGCGTGATAAAAATTAATTGACCCAGGGATGAATGATAATAAACAATGATTTATCATGACTAGAAATGTGGCTTTCTGGCATAATTTGGCAGTAAGGATTAATGACCTAGGGAGAAATGATAAATGAACAATGATTTATCATAACGAGGAGAGTAACAATCTAGTTGTAACTTGGCAGTAAGAATTAAATGAACTAGGGGTGCCATGATAAATGAACCACGGTTTATCCACGAGGAGGAAATAACTAGCTGGCAACAAATTGGCTTGATGAAAAAAAAATCTTGTAGAAATTGAAGAAGAAGCTAATCAGCTGAGAATCAAATAAACCAAGGGACACTACCACATAATGTCCAAAAATGAGATGGCAACCATACCAATGATCAAAAATCACAGGAGAATTTGTCAGGTACACGAAGGTGATAAAACTGATTTAAGGGGAAGGACTCCATCTCCTGCCCATAAAATTTCTGTTGGATCCTTACGATACCCAGTGCTTATTCTACCTGAGCGATATGCTTACATAAAGCTCCTCAATAAACTTGAAGGTGTATCTTATTTTATACAACAGCCTGCAAGGCGTCTTCCTCAATAAACTTGAAAGCGTTTCTATTCCATGTGTGCGCAGACTTAGCACAGTGAACATGGAAATCCAAAATTTGTTGTTATGAATAAAAGGGTGCAGAATATTTTGGAGATTAGCATAAGGGGGTATTGGATCTGTTAAAGGTACCTCCTTTGTGCCTAAATCCTGAGCGATCAAGCATTAGCCTGAGATATACCAAATACATTTTGTTGGTTATCCGTTCAGATAGAGTCACAAGAAAGCATTATCCAGGTACTAGAGAACAGTTCGTGGCTTTTAGGATTACAAGTTGTTCCTTTTTGGATTGACTTAAGAAGGAGTAGAATGTGTTATGTTGGTTAAAGAACAGGTAATCTCCTTAGTCAAGGTGACTTCAAAACGAAGAGTGAAACACCAGAAAAATGAGCGTACAAGTAATTGTTATATCCGGAGCTCCCACATTGTTGTATTGCGAAAAGGGGCAATTAATAATAGATCTGGTAAACCCAACGAGAGAATTGAACCTCATGGGTAACCACCAAAAGCAAGCCCTAAATACAAGGACTCAGGACAACAAAGTTTACAACGCTCAGACTGAAGACAAACGCCCAATCTGACGACAAACGTCGACGATTGACTACGGAAGGTTCCCATTAACATCTGAACACTGACCAATAGGAAAAGGCCATGAACCAACATGCCCATCATTGACGATTAAGCCCAGCGTACCTTGACAAATTGAAAGGCTTCAAATGCAGCCCACTATATGAAACAAAATCGAACCCTACTTTGGCAAAATTTGGTATATGCTTGAAAATGCACAAACCGGGATCGTCGCTGCGAATAACAAAATCGAACCCTCACGGTAAAAATTAAGCAACTTTATATAAGCGAAAATACACAAAGGACAAATGCGCTGTGAATAAAATCGAACCCTCGGTAAAAAATTAAGCCCATGAATAAAATTTAGCGAAAACCTAAAAATCGCTTGTTGTTCTGTAGAGTTTCCTCCTATGGAGCGGTAAGCGATAACATAAACCCACAACATTTTACAAGAAACCCTAAGCGCGTAAAATAAAAAAAGCGAATCTTTTGAAATACCTTTTTTTTTACGGAGTATAAAGAGACGAAAATAACAATTCACAACCATCTGTCGAGGTCAGCGTGATAAATCACTATGCATCTACTCTATTGAGTTCATGAGAATGCTTTGCCTTATTTGCTTGGCCTTAACGTCGCTTGCTGCGTGTAAGCTTCTGCTCATACCTTTCCGACCCGCAATAAACTCACGAGGGGGTACCTCCAGCCAAAGTTAGGGGTATTCTCCTTCCCCCTCAACCCCCGAGCCACAAAGGTAATGGCCATACTAGCGGACGTGGCCCTGGCTTCACCACGGTGACCCACCTCAGAATTTTGAGGCTACCACTCAAGTTTGTTGAGAATCCCCAACTCCTACTAGCAAAATCAGTCAGTCTCTCCCTTTGACATAACAATACCAATAGCAAAAAGGTCCCCTCTTTTCCCCTCTCCTTTCTTTTATCCGAACTCAAACCCTAATCCTTTTTTTTTTTTAGGTTTCCCCCTTTTCCTTTTTTATTTTCTTATTTTCTTTTTATTTATTTTGTTTATTTATTTATTTTATTTTTTAAACTCAAAGAGTAAGTTCGCTCATTAATAATTTCCTTTTATTTTACATCGTAACTTTTATTTATTTACAATTTGTTTTATAATATATATACATATGCTTATGTTTAATTTTTCTATTATAAGCATGCATTCATCTTTGTAATTTATCATTATCCATCATTTAATTTACCATTAATATATATGTATATATATATGGGATAATGAAGAGATAAGGTGATAGAAACATGTATATGGGAAAAGTAAATGTATTACAAAAGAATACATGGAGTCTGAGGGAGGATAGTGATTTAATGTGTTGGACATGTAAAAGGAGATGAACAACTGGAAGATTAAGGTGGTGGAGGATGGTTTAATAAAGTAGGCATGGATAATGAGAGGATAAAAGTCTGAGAGTTTTTTTTTTTTTGAAATTTTCATTGTTAAGGTCACACTAAATTTCCCTCCTTTTTCTAGAAAAGTCTTAGAGCTTGAGGGTTAAGATTCTGAGCTAGGCGACGATTGGTTAAAGGAATTGCTTAAGGTTTTATTAGAATAATGTGATGACTTAGGATAATTAATTTTTGACTCCTTCAACCACCTTTATTCGCGACGTGCCCTTGAGGATGCACCACGTGTAAAGAATTTTCCACTGCGCCTCTTAATTTTTTTGTGTGACGTTCCCTTCAGGACTCACCATGTGCTCCAAAGGGTGCCACTTCATGGCCGGAGTTTCTTTTATGCGGCGGTGCCCTTCGAGGATGCACCACGCATTTCCAAGGGTGCCACTCGCTGACCGGACTGATTGGTAGACCTCTACCCACATAGTCAGCCTCCGCCGGTGAAATTGTAGGAGACCCAGGGTTCTAAGGAATAAAGACCCCGCCTTATTGCGGCGTATAGAATCATCGTGGGCGACTATCGCGGTTGGCCCTCGCGGCATCGTGGGTCTCTCTCGAACTAGGTAATCATTAACCTATGAGTTAGACCCGCGGCCGGAGATGCTAGCGGTCCGATGTGGGGCTGTTGTCACCCTCTCAACCTCTCTGCAAATCGTGTGGCCCCGCTGCCTCCATATCTTAGTCTATTCGGTAAGCTATCGTCAGACTGCATCAACAATAATCATGTCAGAAACGTCAACAACAAATCATCAAATCGAATGAAACATCATAGTGAACATATCAACCCAAAATCACAATCCCATTTCGGTCCGGTCAAAGGGGGAGTTCTGGAAATACCTACTGCATCCTCAAAGGTCAAAAACCCTGCACACTAAAAAGCGAGTCAATACTTTTTGTCTACATCAAATAGTAACACATCATGTCATATGTCAATCATCGCCAATCAAGTATAAATGGTCTAACATCATAAAAGGTCGGATCACTTGCGGTGGTGTCCTCAAATAATAAAGTGTTCTCGGTGTTGGGCGGGATATTTACAGAACCGGTCGACTCCGAATGGAATTCTACACTCCACCATTGCTCTTGTACTCTTCTTTTTCAGTGCACTTGTATAATAGAGGCAACTTTTTTTCTTGTGTACTTTTAGACAAGAGTTGCTATATCATATCTAACAATCCATTATTTTTTCACTCGAAGATGACTCTTCCATTTCATGAGTCACACCTCATCTCATGGTGTCCTTTTTCCTCCTCTTAGCGACAAGCTTGAACTCTTTCCTATCCAATGGAAGTTGGTATTAATCTAGAATAGACCCACACAATTCTCAGTGGTGTAATCATATCCTCTTTCTAGAAATTTATTTTCACATGAGACTCTCTGCAGAGTGCTCTTCTTCCTAATGGCAATGCCTGGTTAGTAAGATTAACCTTTGTTTATGTGTCAAAATTATTGCACTTCTGTTGGTTCGAGTGGTGACGTAGAGTCGAGGGGGTTGTTTCTTCTACACGCGCGCACACACTTTAAACAAACAAAAAAAAAAAATTGCACCTGTTTTCGGAGTTGTTGTCGTGACGAGGAGGGTCGTTACATACTACTTGACCACTCAAGACCAGTCAGCTCCGAATGGAATTATACACTCTGCCATTGCTCTTGTACTCTGCTTTTTCAGTGCACTTGTATAATAGAGGCAACTTTTTTTCTTGTGTACTTTTAGACAAGAGTTGCTATATCATATCTAACAATCCATTATTTTTTCACTCGAAGATGACTCTTCCATTTCATGAGTCACACCTCATCTCATGGTGTCCTTTTTCCTCCTCTTGCAGCAAGCTTGAACTCTTTCCTATCCAATGGAAGTTGGTATTAATCTAGAATAGACCCACACAATTCTCAGTGGTGTAATCATATCCTCTTTCTAGAAATTTATTTTCACATGAGACTCTCTGCAGAGTGCTCTTCTTCCTAATGGCAATGCCTGGTTAGTAAGATTAACCTTTGTTTATGTGTCAAAATTATTGCACTTCAAGTGTGCCTCTAGGATTATGCATAGCTCTTATCCTAAGCATCTACCATCTTAATTACATAACAATCATCTCTATCATTGGGAGGGTTTCTTCAAACTTTGACACTATTTGGAAAAATATTCACATCAAGTAATTACATGGCTCTTGGAATCCAATTCCAATTTTCATTACTTTTCTTGTAGCTCTTTATTGCCTCAACCAAATTCTACAAGCTCGTCCATGTTTTCTTTTCTTTGATATTCAATCCTAGGCTTGAATCTACCTGATTATACCTCTAATTTTGCACCATGTGCAAGTAACCACTTATGTTAGAATTATGCATAGTATAGAATTTTTTTCAATTAATGCTACAGGTTCTTCTTTATCCCAATTGATGAAGGAAACAATCCACCAAATTAAAAATCTGATTCCTTATATGCATTCCTCTTAACAACACTTTTTCATTGACTGTACTCATGCCTCAATCTAAGTTTTGAGCGAATAGTTACAACAATTACAAGTTGCAATTTCCACTCTTTTGCCACTACAGAATTCATTTTTATCACTTTTGAAGAAAATTATAATTCCCAAATAAAAAATTTGGGTTGACATATCTCTTCTACTCCTCAATATCTTTCCAACAACTACTCGTTTTCTCTAATCTGAGCTCCAACATGAAAGTTATGGTGGAAAAATAGTGAAGGAATATTCATTGCCACGTTCAACATAGTAGCAACGCTCAACAACCGTCTGATCATTTCTTTATTAGATATCCATTGTTCATTTACAGTAACTAGTCATATATCTTCTTCATTTCTTCCATGAACCCGCTACCAACACTTAGTTTTTTTTTCCTTCACGGACTCATAGACTCATAAACTTGTAACCTTCCTTTCATAATTTCATCCAAGAAGTCTCAACACTTTCCATTTTTCCATCTCCGTAGACTCATGGACTCATAATCTTGCATCCTTATTTTCATAAGTTTGTCCGAGAAGTCTCAACATTTAACCATTTTTCCACTTCTTAACACTTAATTCATTCCAAGAAGTCTCAATACTTCCTCATTTTTCCATCTATGCAGACTCGCAATAACTTAACACTTAGACAAATTCCAATATCTTATCACAGTTTAGTGGGATTGACACTTATCCACCCACCAATTGTCATCCCATCCAATATGTACCTGCCACCATGGCAGTACACTCCTTTCTTCTACCACATCTGTATACATGTGGCCTCCACTTCATGTCGGCGTCGTCGTATGGAAAAATACCCAAATGTTTATTATTTACTTATGTTCAAAATTTCCAAAGAGGCTCAATTCTTCACATTACCCATGAAATGTTCTCTCAATTTTACTTCAGTAATTTAATCAAACAAGTTGCATACATACTCTAGAAATTAATTCTCTATGATTTTATGCTTCAATGTTCTGTTAACTCGACCCATCCAGGCTTAGTGTTGAAAACCTGGCTCTGATACCACTTTGTAACATACCTAGCCACTCAGGCTAGGCTACACCATGAAAAACACTCTCATTATCAGCTCTAAAACATTTTTGTAATGTACCTAACCTTCAGCTAAGAAACATTATGTGCGGAATACACATGGAAATGAAACTTTTACTAGCCAAATTAATTCCTTAACTGTTAGTCGATTTCCTATAGCTTACAACTATAAATTTATAATAGATTTAGCTATAGTCTATAACCACAAAACATATGCATTTAAATCATGCTAATAATCAACATGAAATATAACTAAACCTTTCACACAAACTTCATGCACAACAATAAAACATGTAAACAAATTAGTACAAGATAAAACGCTTATATTTAAACAAGAATCGTGCAACCAGCTGCTTGGGACAGATGTTCCACCCAACCATAAACTAATTGTTACAAATCTCAACAACTAATCACCCGCGAGATGAGGCAAGTAATCCAAAAAATAGGGTGGTTTGTCACAGTCCATTCGCAGCTCATAAATCTCATAACCCAATTGACATTCTCATACAACCATCCTGATCTTTCTACCATCTCTCTTCCTCTTGACCTACACAACCCAAGGAATGCACCATTTGTTTATCAGGGATCACCCAAGGGATGTACCATTTGTTTATTAGGGTAACTCAAGGGATGTACCATCTATTTATCAGGGTTAACCCAATGGATGTACCATATGTTTATCATGGATAGCCCAAGGAATGTGCCATTCATTTATCATGGTATCTCTGGTACAGGTAACTAGGAATATCTCAATTGGGAACTCAAGGGAACTTTCCGCTAGGAAAACTATCAACAAACCAACAACAACATTTTTTGTTTAGTGCAACTCACATAGGAGTTCATTCTTTAGGCCCGACAACCTGGCTCTTCAGTTTTCCAACTCCAATTCGCTCTAGTTATGCTTCAATATTCTCCCTCCATGGATTTACCATCTCTCTCCTCTCTTTATTTCTCTCTTCTTTTTTTTACATGCACAAACTTGAATTACTAAAACTGTTGTCCCAACCCATATGAATTTCCTCTCTTGTGGCTTTCCTTTCTTGACTCATACTCTTCCCCAAGCAGATTGTACTCAACCCCCATGTTCCCAATAACTCTAGGATGTGACCACTCACGCCCACCCTCTTACATGTATTCAATTATTGGCTTTGGAAACACTCAATTAGAAGGATGTGACCACTCGCACCCACCGTCTTACATGTATTCAATGATTGGATTTGAGAACACTCAATCAGAAATCAGAAGGTTCATATACAATTGGCAAGTTTAGGAAAATGGGTTAAATTTATATACATGGGTAATTATCCCTTTGACCCCTCTTGGCCATTATCCTAGACACTTCCCTCTCTCGTGGATTAATTAATCCCTCATCTCTTTTCCATGTCCCCTTAGCAGTTGGCATCACATTTTATTATTAAAAAATAGAGATACAATTCGCATATTACATCGTTTGGTCATAGCCACATTAAATCAATACAGGCTCTTTACCCAAACACATCGACTCGCCAGCCTAATTCATATTTATACAATTACATTATAATTCACAGGGATTATAACTAGGGATGTTACAATAACATACAAAGAGGACCCAACCCATGAATTGATAAACATTGGGTTAAGTATGGGTTGTGAGTATATGTTGAAGAATGAAAGTTTAATTGAACAATTTGTAAGTAACTATGTTGTTTTACTTCCCTTGTTTTATAATTAATGAAAAAAAAATTATATTGATTATATTGACTGTGCTTTGTTATGTTACATTAAACATGCAGGAAAGAATGTATGGAATACAACCAACGTAGGAGATTTTGAGAGAATTCATGAAGCATGGTTTTGAAAGAATTTGTATTGTTTATGAAATACTCTGTGCTAAGGTATGCTTTTTTATTTAAGCAATCATCTATATTCCACTATATATATACTTATTACAATTTATTTCTATGTTTGTAGATGGAATATGAAGGGTAGGAAGTTAAAAAACAAGTTGATCATGAAAACATTATGTTAAAAAACAAAAGTACAATATCACCTACAAATGATGAAGAAATGAGACATGCACATAGCTCGAGCAATGTCAACGGTTCAACTAATGAATGCTAATTAATATAATTGAATGTTATTGCAAGTTATATGTTTTGGAATATTTGTCTCTGAGAATTATGGATTTAGTTTAATGTACTCGACATATTGTCACAATTGCATGAGGACATGTTACCAATAAGTGTAACAATTACAAATTGGTTGCAATTAGATTATTGTACTGGACCTTTATGTTGTCCCTTTTTATATGACAATGGGTCTCTTATTCATATATAATAAAATGGGTTTCTTATTCCATTGCATTGTCGAATGTCGTAAAATGTTGTGTTCCTGAATAATTAATATGTGGATGATTTACATTGTTACAAATAACAAAGGTGTAATTGTTTGGATAACGCGTTAACTCAATTATTATATCGAAATGCAATAACAAAAATACAAAACATTATTATTCTAGAAAAAAATATATATTTTTAAATGATTAATTGAAAAAATTGTAAAAAAAAAAATGAATTAAAATATATATGCATGTTAATACATTGTAATCTTTTAAACTCAGTAGACAGTGCATGCCATATGATAGAATTCGGTGCATTCTGAGACGTAATATGCATTGTTGAACATTAATTATAATAGCACATTGGTACAAACTATTGAGAAATGCACCATTTTGTAAACAATATAACGTACAATAATATTTATGGTTTCAAAATTGTATGTTTCTCATGTTTAAAATATACATCAGGTACTAAAAATAATTTGCGTACAAGTGTGTTACATTTATTATACGTGTGAGGGTTCTAAATATTATTTATGCACTAGTTCTTGGTAAAAATAACGACACCGACATCTCACTTCAAATATTCAAAATTCACCACCCTTCGGTGCACATGGTAAAACTGATACGGGTATGTACCAATTACACAAGCATCGGTGCTCAGGATAACTTGATCGCATCAGTGCTCACTATAAATTAAATGCATTGGGGTGTAAAAATCCTAAAATGCATTGGTGCTTCATAATAAAACAAGGAAGAACTTGTGCGTAGAAATTATAAGAGTGTTAATGCTCTGCACACAACGAAAAAGGAGGAATCGGTGGGAAATATTTATAAATGCACCACAGCTTTTTTTATTATATTAAAATCCATGGTGTTTGTATGATATTACCTTGCTAATGCATTTTGATTATATTTACGCACTGGTGTGTGTTTGACAATATCGCATCGGTGTGTTTTGACAAGAACAACACTGAAAAAAAAACCTCTGCTACAACCTCTGCTTGCCCAATCATTTTTAGTTATATGGAACATCTTCTAAAACCTCCGCAGTTAATAGAGGAGGTTCTAGCGAAGGTATTTTTGAATTTTTTTCTAAATTTTGTAGAACCAAAAATCTCCACAAAAACCTCCATTAGAAGGTGTTCTCCTTGTAGTGGGAAAAAGTGATGTGCAAAAGATTCAATCATCAAACCTTTGAAGGATGTAATATACTTCATCCTAAAGTATATTACTTATGAGGGTCGATACAATACATTGTTTTTATATCATGTTCGGCTCTTATTGCATGTGAAAGAGGTTTTGTTGATTAACCTACCACACTTATTTTGGAAAGGTTTGACAAAAATGGAAGCATGTGTTCAAAATCACCTAGAGAGTAAGGAGAAAAGTGTGTATCATCATGGTATGATAAAAATTCTAGTAAGAGATGAATTACATAGATTTGATATAACTTGGGAAGCATTCCTAGAGGATCATGGGTTTCAAGATAGTCCTACTAGAAAAATCAGAGGAACCAATACTATAGCTTCATCATCACAAACATTGGGGGGTTCATCAAGAAGAAAGAAAAAGGGAATTTCAGTTTCAAATAAAGAAAAACTAGCACAGACAAAAGAAGAGGGTCACAACTCTCAAAAGACCGTAAGAGAAAGGAGATGATTTACAAGGATTATGGTAGACACCCAAAAAGAAAAGGAACCGTCAGTTGGAAAATAATGAGTTGTGGTGGAGTTAGACTCTTCAGAGAAAACACTTTTGGAGGTAAATTTCAAGAATCATCCAAAGAAATTGATGCAGGAGAATTTTGCCTCTTAAATCAACCTTGTTGAGAAGGCCTAAGGGGGTCTTGAAATTTTCTAAGGGAGAAGATTCCCTAATTCTAAATTATTGTAATTTCCTATTTTTTATTGAATTCTAGAATAATTGCATAGGATAAAGCTTGTTGGATTGAGATTGATTAATATGTAATCCAGTCTACCTTGGTTTAGCAGATCTTGAAAGATTGTGAGATTTAGAGAGATATTAGAGTGAGGTGATCTTGAGGATATTGTGGATCTGATAAATCCTAAAGATAGATTACAGATTTTGTGGAGTCTAAGTAGGATCTGAACTAATTGACAGTTTAGATTACACCTTTAAGTTTGTAAGCCTACAGGTAGAGAAAAAATATGGATTGGACAGATCCGAGTTAGATAGAGGATAGGAAGAGTGTGAGTGAAAAAGGTAAAGTGTGGCCTAAGGCCAAGAAGAGGAAACATGAATGTAAATCAGTCCAGGAAGGAAAAATGCCTTGTGTAAATCTATGTACAGAGATTCATTAATAGAAATATTTTTGTTTATTTGTTCTCCATGTCAACGTGAAATTTGGATATCTTTCCATTGTATTGATTTCTTTGTATTGAGTGATTGAAATCCAGATCCGAATCTCTAGAGATTTTGTGCAGGTTTCGAGGTTTAATTTGTGTTATAAACCTGAATTCAGAGTGGGAAGGATCCATGAACTTAAATTAAGATAGATCGAGGTCGAGTTGACAATTTGAATTGGTTTGGAATCATGGATGAACTAGATTTTGAATTCTACTCTATGCACAGGGAGAACCAAGGATCAAATACTTCCAATGAATAGAGTTTGAATCCCTTTGTAGGTGTCAAGGAATAGTGACTGTCCGATTAGGAAGAGGATTTAATCGTGGTCATTGATTTTATTAGACCGAGATTTCATTTCTTTGTTTTAAGTCTGGACAAGTAAGATTAGATATGGAGTGGAGGCTTATCCAAATTGATGGCAGGAGTCAATTATTTGATAGAAGTATGATACTTCGAGGAGATGGATACTCTAATGACTATCAAAGTATATATCTCAGAGTACATAGCTATAGGAATACTCCGATGAGAAGTAGTTTGATCAATAGTGAAGATTGATCAAGAAAGAAGATCAATAGTGGAGGCAAATTATCTAATGACTATCGGAGTCATTGAAAGTAAGAATGATCAGTGCAATAAATCCCTTGAACATTGATGTATATCTATTTGGAGTGATCTGGATTGATGGATCTAGGAGGAACATCTGGCAGTGTTCTATTGGAGTAAGTTGTCGAAGTGGCCACATCCTATCAGAGGTGAATAACTCGGAGTTGCTAGATTGACGGTGAAGATAAGCCCTTGAATAGAGATTGATGGCATAGAATTTTTAAAGAATAAAACACCATCGGAGTCCAACCATCAAAGTAGTGGAATCTTGTTGAAGTCTGAAAAAGGTTGGAGCGACCCACACAACTAGAGTTCAATAGAGAAGTCTGACCAGAAGAAGTTTGATGGTCTAGGATAAAGATAAGTTTGAT
>SNQJ01S0100689.1:0-15337 GCA_010110895.2 Picea sitchensis | reverse complement strand
AAAAACCATTGTCTCATATTAGGATAGTCGGTTCCTCAACACATTTCGGTCAAGCCTCTGGTCACTGTTGGACAGGTCATCAATCAGATGATCCTGCATATCCTGTGCATGTACAATTCCAAGCACCCCCGCACATGGGATGATATTCTTCCCTATGTTCAGCATAGCTACAAGATATCCCTACATATCTCAACCATCCATGGCCCCTTTCAGGTGGGGTTAGGATTATGAACATTGTGTCCCATGGATGTTGCACTACCCCTTGCGGCCACCCCAACCGACTCATCACCTGCTCCAACTGAAGCTGAAAAATCCACATGGTTCATTGAGAGGATCCATCACATCCTCCATTAGGTTCCATATGTTTTACATAAGTCCAATTCCAAGTACAAGAAGCGCCATGATCAACACCGAGTGCCACATAAGTTTCAAGTGTGTGACAAAGTTTGGTTGCACTTGCAGAAATAACACCTTACAGGGCCCCATTGGAAGCTTCTCCCACTCCATTATGAACCTTATACCATCACCAAGGTTGTGGGTGACAATTATTTTGAGCTCAACATTCCCCTTTTCATTGGCCTGCACCCAGTGTTCAACATGGATCTCCTTCGGCCATATTTCCCACCATTATTGGACACCTCAGAGATAGCAGAACAGTTGACACCAACATAGCTCAACCCTGAATTCCTACAAAAGGAATCCAATGATCATATTTTGGAAACACAGGTCACGGGAACTCACCAACAAAGGATCCATCTTTATCAAGTTGTCAAAGCAGGGCAGTGCTTACACCAAGGCAAGTAGCTCACCCGTGGCCAAATTCAACAGAAATTTTCTCATCTGATGGGGGAACTCAACGCAATGGATACCATTGCTTCCTAAGGGGGGAGGATTGATCCATATGTATATCGGTGGCCTCCCACCTATTCCAAATGGCTCATTTTGGCATTTTTCTAGTTTGGCAGTTTTTTCCTAGTTTTCAGGTCCCCGACTTCCGGGGTCATTTTGAGGCCCTAAACAACATTTTTAGGGCTCGCCACAGTTGGACTAAAGACGAGGTCCAAGTTTTACAGAAAAAAATTGTATTCCTCGGATAGAACTTTCCAATGGGCTATCGTGTGCCTAAAACAAAGATCATATGAAAAATTTACGACCATGGGAAGTTGATGTACTAACTTTCCCCAATGGGGCCCACGTGACTTTTGGCGCTTCATCTCCTAGGGTTAGGTTTTTGGATGTATAGGGTTTTGGAATTCCTTTTTATTGTAAAAAGTATTAGATAGCCTCATTGTAACCATGTTCTTGCGAATGAGCGCAGTCATCAAATCTCGTCTCATAGATAATCTGCCACCATTCTAGCAATCTTGTTTTTAGTCTACATTTTACAGTTTCAACATATTTCCTTATTGAATAGAAGTTAGTTTTACTATATCTCTATTATTGTTTCTTGTGTTTCTGTTTTAAGAATAATAATAATCTGTATTCATTTCGTTCTGCTCATAAAATCTAGATCACTATGTTTTGTTGAATTCTAGAATAATTGCATAGGATAGAGGTTGTTGGATTGAGATTGATGAATATGTAATCCAATCTACCTTTGTTTAGAAGATCTCAATAATTTGCGAGATTTAGAGAGATATTAGAGTGAGGTTCTCTTGAGGATATTTTGTATATGAGAGCTCCTAGAGATAGATTACAAATTTTGTGGAGTCTAAGTAGAAGTTGCACTAATTGACAGTTCAAATTACACCTTTAAGTTTGTAAGCTTAAGGGAAGAGAAAAAATCTAGATTGGACAGATCCGAGTTAGAAATAGAGAGGATAGGAAGAGTGTGAGTAGAAAACGTAAAGTGTCACCTAAGGCCAAGAAGATTCCAATTGAATGTAAATCAGGACAGGAAGCTAGAAGGCTTTGTGTAAATCTATGTATAGAAATTCATTAATAGAAATCTTTGTGTTTATTGGTTCTCTGTGTCAATGTGAAATTTGAATATATTTCCATTGTATTGATGTCTCTGTATTGAGTGATTGAATTCTTGATCTGAATCTCTAGAGTTGTTGTGCAGGTTTCAAAGTTTAATCTATGTCAAAAAACTCAATTCATAGTGGGAAGGATCAATGAACTTGACTTAATATAGATCAGGGTCGAGTTGACAATTTGAATTGGTTTGGAATTGTGGATGAACCAGAGTTTGAATTCTACTTTTTTCATAGGTTGAACCAAGGATCAAATAGTTCTAATGAATAGAATATGAATCCCTTTGTATACATCTTGAATATATTTCCATTGTATTGATGTCCCTGTATTGAGTGATTGAATTCTTGATCTGAATCTCTAGAGTTGTTGTGCAGGTTTCAAAGTTTAATCTATGTCAAAAAACTCAATTCATAGTGGGAAGGATCAATGAACTTGACTTAATATAGATCAGGTTCGAGTTGACAATTTGAATTGGTTTGGAATTGTGGATGAACCAGAGTTTGAATTCTACTTTTTTCATAGGTTGAACCAAGGATCAAATAGTTCTAATGAATAGAATATGAATCCCTTTGTATACATCTAGGAGCAATGATCGTCCAATCAATAAGAGGATTTAATCGTGGTCACTGATTTTATCAAACCAAGGTTTAATTTATGTGTTTTAAATTTGGACAGTTGATATTATATCTAGAGTGAAGGTTTATCCAAATCAACAGTGGAAGTTGATTATTCGATAGAATTATGATACTTCGATGACTATCGAAGTATAGATTTCGGAGAACATACCTGGAGGAATACTCCTATGACAAGTAGTCTGATCAACAGTGATGATTAATTGGGGAAGAAGATCAACGATGGAGGTGAATAGTCTGATGACTATCAGATTCATTGACAATCGGAAGGCTCAATGGAAGAGATACCCTGAACAATGGTGCAAAACTATTTGGAGTGATCCAAATCTATGGGTCTAGGAGGAACATGTGGTAATGTTCTATTGGAGCAAGTTGTCAGAGTGGCCATAGCTTGTCGGAGTTGAATTACTTAGAGTTGCTAGATATAAATTAAAGATAATCCCTTGAATAGAGATTGACGATGTAGAATTGTCAAGGAATACATCACCATCGGAGTAGTATAATCTTTTTGAAGTCTGAAAAGGTCGGAGTGACCCACACAACCAAAGTTTGATAGAGAAGTTCGACTAGAAGAAGTTTGATGGTCTAGGCTAAAGAGAATTTTGATGGCTTATAGGGTGTTAAGCATCGATGATGATAAGAACTTGGTGATATCCCTTTGTCCTATGACGAGATAAAGGATTGGGTGCAAAATTTAAACGAGTTAACAAATGGAGTTTTGGTTCAAGGTTCTAGCACTCGGTCATGAAAGAGAGTTAGCTTTTGGGTTTGAGCGTTGAATAAAAGAACTGATAGTGGAATAGTGCGTAAAATTGATTCTAATACTTCGTGAAAGCAGGTTTTGGGCCCACGGAAGATTTATAGTGAAGCTCGAATGTTGAAGTTGATAGCAGAGTTTATTCTTATTCTACATATGTAGGTTTCAATCTCGGAGGTCATCAGAAACCATGAACAAAATTCTCAAAATTAAATTTGCAGAGTGAAGAAATGCTCCAAACAAAAGAACAAGGTGTAGAATCATACAATCCTCATACATATATTCAAATGGTGGATATTCTTGAGGATAATCCAGAGGTAACCCTTGCCCATAATTTTAATTCTCTTAAGAAATCAAGAATGGAAAATAATTTGAGAAAATTGACGGATTTAGAAGAGAAAAATTCTCAATTGAAAATTTCAAATGAACAACTTCAAATTTAAAACAGTCATCTAAAGAAATAGATGAAAAATAATTTGAGAAAATTGAAGTATTTAGAAGAGAAAATATCTCAATTAAAAATTTCAAATGAACAACTTCAAATTTAAAATAATCATCTAAAGAAATAGAATAAAATATGGAAAGGTCAAAATAGAAAGATGAAGATTTTTTTTGAAAAATAATGGTTCAAAATAGGAAACTCAAAAATAGGACATACAAGTTCAAGAGAAGAAATAAGACTGTCAACCCTCAATCAAATCTAAATGTATTATTACCATATATAGAGAAGGAAGGTATCTTTCCTAGCTCAGATATCGAAAGTCTGAAATCTCAAGATTGTGAAAAGACGAAAGCATCCCAAGAATTCAAAAATCAACTTTTAGATTATTTTTCTACCAATACATTGGCACTTTCCTCTGGCCATGCTAGCATACAACAATGGGAAGGTAAGAACGAGATGTATGACTTGGGAATCATACATAAGGAATAATAGAAAGTGGAAGTATAGAAATTAAAGGAAGAATGGTCAAGTCAACATTCAATAGAGAAGAAACGATGGGAAACTCGGTTACAACAAGTTCACAAGAGATTGTTTATCAAAGAACAAGGAGTATAGAGAGCATGTGGGATTTCCTTGGAAGATTTGTACTATATACCACCTTCAAGGCTTCATTCAATATTTCTATATGAAAAGTGGGCTAAATTAAGGATTTTCAGGTTAGCATTAGGGATACAATATGACATACAAGATGTTGATGATATTCAGATTTTATAGAGAGTGGATGGAACTTATTCGATTTGTATTTATTCAATAATTTTTTACAATATCAAACAATATGGAATCCTAATCTGATCCAAAATGGATCTAGGGAAGCCAAAATTTCAAAGTTCTCGGAATCATAAGAAACCAATGTCATCGCATAGGGCTTGTCGTGTCAATTTCAACAATATTTTTTTTTTCGAAAATGGACACCATATGGCGAAGTTATCGCAATCTGAATTTTTTCCCAAACAGGAAAAAAAAGACAAAGTCAACAGGTCATACTACTAATGTCAATAGTACGTCAGCATGAAGTGGTCAATGATGTCATCATGACATCATGATGATGTCAGCATGTTGACGTGGCAGCACCAAGAGGTGACACATGTTAGGCAGATTTGGAATTTCCAAGGTTGATTTGGCACAGTATGGATTCGACATGTTGATTGTATGGTCGCTGACGTGGTAGTCCGTACATTGAAGTGGAAGGGTACGGATGACAGGTGGAAGTGACAAGGAAGGATCTGGGAATGATGTGTGGTGTACGACGATTGATTGTGCAAGTTGACTAGACAGGGTGACTCTGCACTGACTGTGCGTACAGGGCCAATCCAAAGGTGACACGTGGCCCAATCATAGTGCTCCATGTGGCACCCCGGTTCAGGCCAATGTTGGTTGGGTCAAAATTTTGTTACACTCCACGAGACTCGAACCCCTGACATCCAGGAAAGCAACGAATTCACTAAAGGTGGCACACCATCCAGGCTAACTGTGGGACTTAACCCCTATGTAACCAACTTTATATTTGAATTTGGTTAGTGTGGAAGTTTGGGGGGTTAGAGCCCAGTCGGCGGCGGGCTAGCCCAACAAACCAGGCCCTGGTCATATACCTCCACATGAACGGGAGCCTACGAAAAAGGGGCACTCACCAATTTTTGTTGGAAAAGTGGGTTTTGGACTTTATATTTGGCATTTTTTTTATTTTTTTGTTGATTTTTGCCTGATTTTAATGGGATTTTGCCCATTTTGGGGGGATCTGGAGCCCGATTTGAGGCCATATCTTGGGAGGAAGTTGGGATAGGATCCCCAACTCAAAATATATATAAACTAGAGGTTTTTAATAGTCCAAAGAGGTGCATAATAGCATAATGTTGAAAGTATTGTGAATCTTAAGTCATTTTTATGTAGGGAAGCCATTGAGGAAGCGAACTTTGGAGGCCATTTTCGGGAGCTATGCTTAGCCTTTTTCAGTGTCGTCAGTTGTGTTGGATTATTAAGGTCGATAAGAACACATCGAGACTAGTTTGTAATCCATTTTATGTACTTCTAATGTATTTTTGAAGCATTGAAGATTAATAAGAAATCCTCCCCCACTGAGACAAAGGCCCAGAGACATAGGCAACTTTGTTGACTCCATTAACAATATTGGTATTATGGTTTCTTGTTCTTAGTGATTATTTTATTTTCTAAATTATTTATGATGGCTGCAACATTCTTTCAATAAATCTTGTTCTTCTCTTCAATTTCTCAATAGTAAATCAACTCATGCATAAACATAACCATAGTCTTTAAAAGATCAATTTCGAATCAAGTGGTATTAGAGAAGGTTGGCAGTTGGTTGTTTGAGTTTGCATGATTACCAGGGAAAATCTAATTCGTGGTGAAGGAGAGATTGTATAAGGAGATCCTGATATTGGATCAAGAAAGAGGACATCTCAAAGTGGGAAGATGGCATCGAAAGAAAGACTTTCTCAAAACGAAAGAGAGTTTTAAAGAACTTTATATGCCATGTCGGAGATGGTAAAAGTGTTGTATGATGATTAGATGGAATGGAAGAGACCATTTCAAGGGGAATCTTCAAAGCAAGCCAAAACTGAAGAAGGAGAGGACCCTCCAAAATCTCCTCCTTCACCTCCTTCATCTCCATCTTCTTCTTCTTCTTCAAGTACAAGTTCAAATTCTACTTCTTCAAGAAAACATTCTCATAAACATAAGCCTAATATGCCATTACTTAAACTTGATGTAAAATTTGTTTTGCTTATGTATGATGGCAAAGTTAATGCTGAGAAACTTGATAATTGGGTTAGATAGATGGAGGTATATTGCAATGTGCATAAAATCAAATATGATGAAACCAAAATCAGATTGGCATCGCTTCATCTTGAAGGCACAACTCTCATCTGGTGGAAAAGTAAGATGTAACATGGAACTCAACAAGTTGGTAATATTTTTCCATCACGGCATGATTTTATTTTTGCACTTAGAAAATAGTTTTATCCATTGGGATATACGGAGAAGGCTTTAATTGAATGGCAAAGTCTTAAGTTAAGGAAAGGACAATTGATGCAATAATACACAGATGAATTTCTTAAGATGGATTTGATGTTATATGTTCCATTGACTACACAAGAAACTCTTATGAAGTATATAGGAGGTTTTCCTACTTATATTCGTAATATTGTATTCATGTTTGGACCTAATAATCTCGATGAGGTTTATGTTCAAGAAACATATATTGAAATAGGAAAAAATGGAGTTGGTGTATCAACGGAATCATCTTCAAAGAAAGAAGGAAAAGGCAAAGGGAATGGGAAGAAAACAAATTCAACGACAGTGAATGAAGAGAATCTCTCTTGCAAGCATTGCAAGAAAGAAGGGCATGATGATGAGAATTGCTAGAAATTACACCCAGAGAAGAGACCGAAGGGGTTCAAAGAGAGGAAAGGGAGGCAAAAAGTTTCAACAACAACACGACCAACAGACTTGGGGTCATATTCAGGTGATGAGTCTAAGATTACAACAGTTGGTTTGACAAGTAAAATTGGTGATGGTTTTGATTCAAGAAGTAAATTGTTTCATATAAGGGTCATTATGAAAAATACTAAGATCGATACATTGATAGATAATGGATCTCAATATAACTTAATTTTAGAAGAAGTGGTTAAGAAATTGGTATTAAAAACTAAGGTGCATCAAAAACCCTATTCACTAAATTGGATAAGCAAAGATCACAAATTTCCCATAACAAAGAAATGTATCATAAAATTTGCAATTACATCTAAGTATGTGGATGAAGTAGTATGTGATGTGGTACCGCTAGAAACATGTGGAATGGTCTTAGGAAGCCCTTATTTATATGACCGCAAAGCAATCTTCTACACGGCACAAAATCAATATCATTTGTTTAAAAAGGGAAATGAATATGATGTACATGCTCATCATATAAAAACAAATCAATCTCTTCTAACAATGGAACAATTAAAGAAGGAAGCTTATGCAAGCAATACACCTATAATTGTGCCAAGTAAATAAGTTGATCTTAAGCATGAACATGAGATGGTTGTAGGATGGGAGTTCAATCATACTTTGCTTCAAGATAAGTTAATGTCGTGTAAGCCCGTCAAACATATTTGTTCAGTTTCAGTCACATTTTTTATATTATCCCTCCTAATGTTTTCTACATGGATGGTAGTGGGTTCAGAAGGATGTGAACGTGTTCAAATGTCTAACAATATGTGTTCAGTTGTCATGGTTTTTATGAAATTGATTGTGATGTGACAGGTGCACATGACATAGTTTCAAGACAAAGGAAAAGTTGGGAGGCCTATCCTGCACTTGATGACTAGTTAATATCCTTTTGGAGGACCAAAAATTCTTAGTGGGGAGGAATGATCCAAAATGGATCCAGGAAGGCCAAAATTTCAAATTTCTTGGAATTTGACGAAACTAGTGCCATCTTGTAGGGATCGTCATATCGATTCCGATAGCATTTTTTTTTCGAAAATGGACATCGTATGGAAAAGTTATCGCGATCTAAACTTTTTCCCAAATAGCTAAAAAAATTCAAAGTCAACAGTCAACAGTCCCTACTGTTGATGTGAACATTATGTCAGCATGATGTGGCCGATGATGTCAGCATGATGTCATGATGACATCAGCATGTTGACATGGTAGCACCAGGAGGTGAAATGTGTCAGGATAATTTGGTATTTTCAGGGTTGAGTTGGCACAGTATGGATTCGACACGTGCATTGTATGGATGCTGATGTGGCAGTCTGTACAATGATGTGGCAGGCTCAGGTCATGACACATGGAAAGGTATGGATGATAGGTGGTAGTGATGTGGCAGGATCTGGGAATGGCGCGTGGCGTACAATAGCTTACTGTGAAGGATAATTGGACAGGGTGAGTGTGTGTTGATTGTGCATACGAGGCCAATCCAAAGGAGACATGTGGCCCAATCACTAAATTGGCCTCACTGGTTGGGTCAAAAATTTGTTGCACTCCGTGAGACTCGAACCCCCGACCTTCAGGCAAGCAAAGACTTCACCAAAGGTGGTGCACCATCCACGATAACTATGGGACTTAACCCCTATCCAACCAACTTTATATTTGAATTTGGTTAGTGTGGAAGTTTGGGGGGTTAGATCTCGGTCGGCGGGAGGCTAGCCTGACCGACCAGGCCCTGGAAAAATACCTCCACGTGACTAGGAGCCTACGAAAAAAGGGGTGCATGCCAATTTGTTTTGTAAAAGTGGGTTTTGGACTTTATATTTGGCATTTTTTTATTTTTATGTTGATTTTAGCCTTTTTTTAATGGTATTTTGCCTATTTTGGGGGGATCTAGAGCCCGATTTGGGGTCAGATCTTGGGAGGAAGTTGGGATAGGATCCCAAACTCAAAATATATATAAAATAGAGGTTTTTTATAGTCCAAGGAGGTTCAAAACAACAAAATGTTGAAGATATTGTGAAGCTTAAGTCATTTTTATGCATGGAAGCCATTGAGGAAGTGAACTTTGGAGGCCATTTTCGGGATCTACACTCAGCCTTTTTCAATGTCGTCAGTGGTGTTGGATTCTTGAGGTCAAGAAGAACACAACCAGACCTATTTGTAATCCATTTGATGTACTTATGATGTATTTTTAAAGCATTGAAGATTAATAAGAAAGCCTCCCCCACTGAGACAAAGGCCCAGATACGTAGGCAAATTTGTCAAACTCTGTTAACAATATTGATGTTATGGTTTGTTGTTCTTAGTGCTTACTTTTTGTTCTTCATTCTTTATGATGGTTTCAACATTCTTTCGGTAAATCTTCTTCTTCTCTTCAATTTAGCAATGATAAATCAACTCATGCATAAACTTAACCATAGTCTTTAAAAGATCAATTTTGGATCATAATCATATTGTTGGATATGTATATCTAAGAGCCTTTTCATATTTCATACAAAATCAAATCAAGTGGAATGAAGATTGGGATTCTTGTGCAAGGGAAGAAATGAATGCAAATCTTTATGTATGAATTGAGTATGCAATTCTTTCAATCATTATTGAATAACAAAAGAATTCTCTGTCACATAAAGAAGGAATAAAGGAATTGAGGAGGAATCGAATAGTGGCTATTTAAAATTTTGAAGAAACTAGAAAAACTCATAGCATCAATGCCTTGTTAACAACACATGAGATATGGCACTCGGTGCCACCTATATTGTAGTAGTTAAAACCAACATGATATCCAATGTTTGGTATAGCCTTAGCGAGAGAAAATTTATACTTAGATTCCCTGAGGAAGAATGAAACTACATGGATAGGATTACAATTTCACTTTCCTTTATTGTGGTGCACTATAAATATTTACATCTCTATTTAGAGTTGGAATGAGTTCAATGAGATAATTGGTTGGGAAGAGATAGAGAAACAATTGTGATATCATGAAGAGACATATTCTAGGAATTAAACTTACAATTGGAATCATTTGCATGCAAGACTCTTTTACACTCTGGGATAAGTTGTACAATGGAAGTGCAACATATTTAGTGTGGGGGAGATGTCGACTCCTTGAATTAGCACCAATTTTTACTGAAAAGATACTACCTTTTTACATCATTTTACCTCAAATATACATTTTTTCCATAACTTTTCATGGCGAACATTAGATGGATGCAAAAAGGAAAATTAAGGTAAATATAATTTTTTTATTAATGTTTTCCTGAATTTGATAGCTTTAGAACCAAGAATATTGCATATTAATTGTTATGTTGTAAGATAAGTTAGAACCTATATCAACTTCAAGATAAGGCGTACACCTATTGACAATGGGCACATTTAATAGGTTTTTAGTTCTTAATACGTTTTCTATGGACGAGATTAAATATGCCTAGAATATTCTTAGTCGTCACAATAAATGAATGGCTCTGATTTCATCCATTAAATTCCGAGATGTTATATAGACATCTGTTTATATGTTTACTTTTTTACATTTACCTAATCGTGTTTAAAAATTGTTGTGTTCACTGACTTATTGCCACATCTACCTGATTAAAAAATATTAAGGTATTAAGGTGGCCACATTTCTGTGCTGGCATCACCAGCAGTCAGTAGTTAGAAGTTTAACATTCAGCCACTTTTCGGCATTCACCAACCGCAAGTTAGCGGTTGTGCTAGTTAGAACCTATATCAACTTCAAGATAAATTGGAACCTATAGTAGTCATTGGTTCTCATACCTGCACAACATCGATGAATAAATTTGCACCATTCTATAATTCAAGGAGATGGTTCGTTGTCCAAATGAGAATGAACCATCATCTCTAGCCCAGTCAAAGACAAGAAAATGTATCTCTGGGCTTCCTTATTAGCAAAATAGATAGGTGTCAAATCAGCGACATAGTTGTAAACAACAAGTTTCTCGTCAGTCTCCAAATGTGAAAAAACCTTCATTTTGTGTGAAGCATACCAACAACTTCTGGATCTAGTGCAACATCAATGGAAATTATGGATTTCATGTGATATTATCGTGTCTTATTCGCATGAAAAAAAGAGTGTTTTATTTTTAAAAGCATGTGTTATCAAATATCATATCAGTTTAGAGGACCCACGATCATTCAAATTGTGGGCTTCTAGCCAACCAAATTGTACTCGAAGTATTCAACTTTTTTATAAGATCTGATGAACCATTTTTAGAAAACTTTGTATGTTATATCAGCAACAATATGTATGATAAAAACAACAATGGAGAAATAAATCTTGGAATTCTAAAACCATTGTGAAATTGAATTGTTTGCATTTCCTATAATTATTAGATCTGGATTAATTGCATTGAGTAAAGTTTTAATGTGTTGAGAGTTTCCTTTTATTGAATTAGTTTTCACAACCTTATTCAGGAAGAGGCGGGACCTTCATTTTTAGGTTAATATTGTCTTGTTTCATTTACATTTCATGTGGTGTTATTTACTTTAAAGCGTTTTTTATTGACAATATTTTGATTTACAGCCTGGTGTGGTGTGTAGATAGGTTTTTGAAGTGAATCCACTTAACTTAACTAAAATGGAAAAGGTTCAAAACAGAGTACTACAACAAAAATAAAACCTTCAATTTGAATGAAATAGTTGCAGCCTGTTATTTGACATTTATGGCCTAATTAGATTATAATTGATGTTATAGTGAGTTAATTACAAAAGAAACCTTTTGAAATTTTAAGTTATATTTCTTTATTGATTTTGCATTTTTAATTGGAGTGATCATTGATTAAGATTGTTGCAGGAAGATTCAATTATTAAAGTTGGATACTTAACACAACCTAATTCTTTATCATTCTTGGGTAAAGAATGATATGCTTTAGTAATGAAATTGTAATAGTTTTAAAACCTCATTTATTCTTAAAAATTTATTTTTTAGTATAATTGTGCTTCAATTTTTAGGCATATTTATATTAGAAATTATAAAAGAACTATTCTGGCATATACTATGCAGAGCACTTCATAAGTAAATAGTAACTATGGGTTTATACATAAATGAAACAAAATTTATGATTCATATAAATTGCATGTCAAGGTACTTAATGTATAAGAACATGATAAACAACATAGACGACAAGAGGCTCCTCAAAATTGCTTCTAACTCCAACCAAAACCACCAGTGGCTCAAGCGAGGATGGAATGAGTATGCCAAGTCTTGGGTAAATCATTGGGGAATACAAGAAGAAGTCATTCTACAGAATATCGATAATATTAAAAATATTATTACATCTAAATTTAAAGAGAAACTATGGTGTAATAAAGAACTAGAAGATAAAATGGAGCTAATATACTACAAGGAGGTGGCCAAGCCTAATTGAGAATATCAAAAGTATCTATGAGTCTTGACTAGAACAAAGAAGAAAATAAACATTGCTAAAACACAAGACAACTCCCACGAGCTACATAGAAACAATGGGCATTGGATAATTCCCAAAACACTGTGGCATGCAAGAATCTATCATGTTTTTGACACTAAGAGGGTTGAAGATGAAAAACACTTTCTCCTAGAGTGCCCTATGTATACCCAAATTATATCACAATTTCAAAATATTTTTCACAATATTGACCTTCCTAACCTCCTAAGTCAACAAAACTATGGTGATATTGGAATGCTTCTCTCAATTTTTTTTGAGTACATAAATAAGATTCTAAAGAAATCTAAGTAATCTCTAAATTTTCTTAAAGTCCAATAGACGAATTTTGGTCTCAATGGATGTTAATCATCATCATGATAATCATCAATTAACTAAATAAGGTAAAATAATAAAGAAATAAAGTTTGAAAAAATGATGTCTTTGTTTTGCTTTCTTGAAAACATATAGCATGTAATTGTTAAAACACTAAAAGCACTTTGAAAAATTCATTTTTTAAACTATAAAAAGTGAAATATTTAGATTTTATTTGATATAATGTTTTTTTTTTAATTTTTCTAGATTTGAAAATGAAGGTTTTCATAATTGGCTATAATTGTGGTTGAATTTTCAAACTTTGAATTGTGTTACAGATTTTAAAATGTCGTATGCATAAAATCCCACCATTCATCACCTTCATCATTAAACTTCTCTCTAACCCTTCTCCAATTCTTTTCTTTTTTCATTGTTTCTATTCTCTCCATCTTATTTCTTTCTCCTTAAAGCTTTGTTATTGTTGTTGTTTGTATTCTCTCCCTTCTAGYTATAAGTATCTTATCAAGGGTTGGTAGGTGAGTGAGGATCATTTTGGATCCCAAGAGAAATCTATAAAAATCATTTTCTTGGGGWCTCAAAAGGGMATTAAATAATCAAGCAGAGGTTTATGCTCTCCATCAGGGTATATCCTAGCAAAAATAGTCAGTTCGAATTCTCTGACCTTCATTGGGGATTCAAGCATAATTATCAGTTTAATGGTTACAAAGACAATCCCCTCTAATAGGAAATTAACTTTTATTGTTGCCCAAATTCAAAAGGATATGGATCGATTTGACAAGATATCGTTTCATTAAGTTTTTCAAGAATCTAATAAATAGGATGATATGTTGGATAACAAAGCAATATTTTATAAGATTAGTGTCATTTGAAAAAAAGATGGGCGGATCATGCACCTAATTCTTTAATAATCCAAATTTTATATGGGGTGGATAATCATTAAATTCATAAATAGCCACTTTGCATACAACATTTGTTGGTGGATCTTATGTGAGGAGCCCAAATTCTAAAGGATGGGCATTTCCTCATCTTGCATTTTGAAATTTATGTATATTCAATGTTTTGAACCCTGTGTTGAATCATTTCTCTATCATTGTGGTATTATGAATTATTGTGGGGTGTGTGCTTGTGGCACGAGGTCTCCACTCAATGAACATGTGACAAAGTGTGTTTGTTCATGGGATATTAAAGAATACTCCTAGTTTCACTAGATATCGATAAATACCTACCTGAATCCTTTTGTTTAACCCCCCTCCCAATACATTTTTCCAATAAAAAAACATCATATTTACTAGATATCATGTATTTTTACCAAATACCTCTTTCTATACTCTCAATACCTATAACACCCCCCCCAATACCCTACATCCCCCCCAATACCTACAATATATTGACTCTAGTTTTCATAATTAAAAAACCCCTTTATGAATGAATGTGATAAGATATTGGTCAATAAGGTGAAGACCCCATGGCTTGCAAGGGAAAGGGTTGGAGGCTATCTTGTCCAATCCTAGTATTACCTTCACCAAGGTGTTGGTTATCTGTTTGGAATATTGGTTTGTCTGAATTTTCCATAAAAGGTGAGAAATACATTTTCTTTCAGTGGTTTTGGATATTGGTTATTAAATGTGCTCGGTGTGTAGTTCGTATTGGGTATTTAGCTATGTTTTTTTTATATTCCCTTAGGATTCTTGTCTATTGAAAAATTTTGTTGGCATACACACATTTGTTTTCTTGGTTTTCTTATGTGTTGTGGGTCTCTATTTCTAAGTCACAACTTTGTGGTCGATTTCATTCCCTATCTTTTGGTATTGGTAAATCTTGTTCCAAACCCTTTCTTTGGATTCAATATAAAAGAGGGTTCCCCCTCATGAACTCCTTGATTTTTTATTCCCTGCATTCTAGGTTGACCCTTGGGAAGTCTCCCATAAGTTTTGGTTATTTTCTTTGGTTTGTTTTTCAACATGGATTATAGAGAGGTGCGGGAATTCAGACGACTAGTGAGAAACCATGAGGAATCAATACAATGCAATAGGACCTTGATTTTCTTATTGACCTCCAAGGTACATGATAATGAACATCAGTGCACATCCTAGACTACAATAATAATGAACTCTCTTGTTCAATAGAAGTAGAAAGTTGATGAATTGGAGGTTAAGTGCAGATTGTTGAGGAATATGGTAATGAATTTGAGCTAATACTCATAATCAACATCATTGATCAAATAATGCATATAAATTAAGGTTAGGATGAGTTAAAGGTAGAAGACACTATGTATCATATGCTAGAG
>SNQJ01S0100686.1:11549-30831 GCA_010110895.2 Picea sitchensis | reverse complement strand
CTTATGGCTTAGATCGGGAGACATGAACACCTCCTTCCATAAGCAATCCAATGCAAGAAGACAACGTAACAATGTCAAAAGTATTTTCCTAGAAAATGGCCAAAGAATTGAAGTATTTGTAGAGATCAAAGAGGCCGCCAAAAGACATTTTGAGACATTATACACTAATGAGGAACGGGTAAATCCAAACCATGTCAGAATTACACTGGAGCAAATTCCAACTGTTATATCAAATGAAGAAAACTCACATCTAGTAAAGGAAATTGAAGATGGAGAAATCATACACATAGTATGGAGCTTAGAAAAGGACAAAGCCCTTGTCCTTGGCAAATTTTCAATCCATTTCTTTAGGGTCTTTTGAAAGATTGTTAATATGGATCTTAAAAGGGTGTTGAATTTCATTTTAAAAAGGAAAAAAGTTGGTGGCGACACAAACTCCTTTTTTCTCGCTCTCATTCTAGAGGACTTGAACCCCACTTCCCTTGCCAATTTTTGTCCTATCTCTCTTTGTAATTTTGCTTATAAAATTCTAACTAAAATAATTGCAAATAGGTTGAAAAAGGTAATTGGCAAGATAATCTCGAACAACCAAGGTGACTTCATGTGAAAATGACAGATCGTGGACAATGTCATCTTAGTGCGAGAGGCGATTTACTCAAGCAAGAAAAAAAAGAAAAATGAATGATCATAAAAATGGATATGGCCAATGTTTTTTACCGTCTTCATCATTCCTTCCTCTTCGCGGTCTTAAGAAAGTTTAGATTATGCAATGGCTTCATTAACTGGATTCAAGCTTGTGTTGACTCTCCATGGATTGCTCCCCTCATTATTGGTCATCCATCTTCCTTCTTCAGAGCACAAAGAGGATTAAGGAAAGGATATCCGCTCTCCCACTTATTATACATAATCATGGCAGAATCCTTGAGTAGAAAACTTGAACAAGAAAGAAGGGAAGGTGAAATATAGGGTATCAATTTTACAAAGGGGGTAAGAGAAATTAATCACTCTCATTTTGCAAATGATACCTTACTCCTAGGTGCAATCTCTACAATAATAGTTTGAAGATTTAAACATGTTCTTTATTTATTAAATGCCTTCGAAGGCAAAGTCAACAATGCAAAAAATCAAATTTACGGGTGGAATGTCCCTTCAGATCGGTTGCATTAGATTTCTTGAATTTTGGTTTTTCCAAGTGTTGAGGCATGGTCATACTTCAAATACTTGGGAATGCCCATTTCCTTGCAAAATCCTATCTCTTATGTTTGGCAAGAATTTTTGGACAAAATGGATAAAGGGTTACAACAGTGGGGTGCCAGGTGGCTCAATCTTGCTGGGAAAATCACTCTCATCAATTTTGTCATTTCCTCTCTTCCTCTCTATCAATGCTCGACCCTTCTTACCCCCAAAAACATTATAGAACTCCTTGCTTGTAAAACCATAATTTTTTTATGGGAAGGTCGTAAAACTGAGACCAAGAAATCTCACCTAATCAAATGATAAGTAATTAGATCTCCAGGAGATAGAGTAGGTCTATTTATAAAAGACCCAACCCTTATGAATGCAACCATGGGAGAAATTCTTTTATGGAGATTAGTAATGAGAACATGGGATTGGTGGAAAGAAGTAGTCTTCAAAAAATATTTTGGAGGTACAAGGAAAAGATGCTTGGACATTCCTTTGATGGAAACTAAAGGATAGACATTGTGGAAGCTCTTTAAAACAATGGAAGTGATAATAAAATCAAAACTAACTTGGGTCCTTGGAAATGGACAATCAATAAATGTATGGACATATATTATTTTAGGGAAGCCACCATTGGGGAATTATGAAGAACTCTCCCATATAAAAAATTGGCTCATACAAAGAGGCTTCACAAAATTGGTAGAACTTTCATAATGGATGGCTCAAGGCATATGGAAGGGATGGAAAAACATTCACTTTCCGGACAACTTAAAAGATTCCCTTTATGTGCATTTAGCCGGGTGTGCTCCATTGGACTAAAACACCTCAGATGATTACAAATGGGGAGGGAAATGGTACATTGTAAAAGAAGGATACTCCTATTTGATTTTCGATTCCCCAGTTCTCCTCCAAAGCTAATATTTTGGGGGAAATTTGGGCAGGTGAATCACTTCCAAAAGTTAATGTTTTTTGTTGGGTGATGGTTCATGGAAAGCTATTGACCATTGAAAATATTCAAAAAAGAGGCATCCAAGGTTCATCGCGGTGTGCTCTATGCCTTGAACAATGTGAATCAATCCACCACCTCTTCTTTGAATGCAAATTCTTTCTCCAAGTTTGGGAGCATAGTCTCAAAGTAATCTTAAATCTTGTCACACTCCCAAATTATTGGAATGATATTTTTCTGAAATGACAAAAAAGGTATGTTGGGTTTCTACGCAAGAAGTCATTTCTCCAACACTTGTGGACAATGATCCCAAAATTTATGTGTTGGGAAATATGGCTTGCTCGTAATAAAACTACTTTTCAATAGAAATATATCTCTCCTTCTAAGGTTGCAAATCTGACATGCAGTTTGGTTGTTGAAGTGAATCAAGTAGCAGGGATCAAAGGATTGGCGTTGGTTGATCTAGATACAGAGGAGTGAAGTTGGGTCTTAAATATACTACAACTTAGGTAGGTTCCCCCTCTAAATCAACCCCTTTCTTCTTCAACAAAGGTTGAATTGAGATTAAGACTCAGTGAGGAAGAATTTTCACAATAGAAGCAAAGAAATGGGAGTCATATGTTATTCTTGGATGGTGCATCAAGAAGAAATCAAGGGGCGACATGAGCGGGAAGGGTCTTGAGAGACCCCGATGGAACATATACATTTTCTTTTTCATGGGGTCTAGGACTTGCTTCCAACAACTTAGCATAATATCTAGCCATGTTCATGGGGTTAAGGTTATCAAGTGATAAGAGAATACAAAAATTAGTGATATTGGGGGATTCATAAATCATAATTAAGGCGACAAAAGATTGCAAAAATAAAGAGCATTTAGATATGGACAAAGATATTTTAAGACTCCAACAAGAGATTGTAAAATTTGAAGAGGTAACCTTTTTTCATATCCTCGTAGTGAATAATCATAGAGATAATGAGCTTTCTAAGGAGGCATCATACTTGAAACAATGAGTTCTCAGCACAAGTTCTAGTGATCCGGGATCTTTTCATCGAAGTGACTTATAAAGAATTGTATTAAATGAGCATAAATTAAAGTGCACCATTAAAGAAAGAACAACTCAATAATGAAGAGACATAAGCATCAAATATGAACACAAAACTTAATAACGGAGTTCGTCCCTGGTGGACTATGTCTCCGGGTCCTGCTCTCAAATGAGTAGGCCTTTTTATTAACTCAACAAAAGAATTTGGCAAAATACATAAGTATACCTCATTCTGGAATCAAGCTGCAAATGTTTTTCTCAGATCAGAAAACAGACAACACCATTGAATTCATGGCATCGAATTATCCAAAAACGACTATCTCCATGCTTCAATATGACTCTGACACTCCCAGGCCCACGAGAAACTCTATCTTGATTTCTGTGCCCTGCAACTTGCAATAAATTTTAAAAAATGCCTTGTAATCCGTGCCGACCGTACCCTCACGTGCCTCCCCTGGTGCACTGAGAAGATTCAATTTTTAAATAAAAATTCCGGTTTTGTAATCAACGGAGGTCGTTTGGCCTAGTGGTTGGCGAAGCATTTGTCAAGGCGTAGATAAAGGGGGAGGTCTCGGGGTCAATCCCGTGGGCCTCCCCTTTTGGGTGTATGTTGTAACTATATGCATATATTTAAAAGTGGTTCCCTCCAACTTTAGCAGAGGTTTGGATATGTCCGTTGGGCGCTGGATTTGGTAGTGTTCTGTCAGATTTGGTGGACCCGCCATTCTTTTTATTTTTTTTTTGAATTTCATTCTCGGGCTGTCATTGGGCATTTGCCTACTACCACGTGGCAGCCAACCATTGGGCCACGTCAACCAATTGTACAGTCACCTGCCACATCAACGTACAATCTACCACATCATCCTGCCACGTCATCCTTCCATGTCAGTCGTGAAGTCACCGTACGATCTACCACATGGTTGTACATACTGCCACGTGGCACATTTTTACTGGTCCACGAAATGACCCAAATATGCCAAAAACGGGTGACACGTGACAACCTTTGGTGCTACCATGTCACCATGATGATGTCAACATGACATTTGTCGTCTTCTGTGTGTGCCACGTATATTGTATGGACACTGACATCATCCGTACTAATGTTGACGTCGACAATACGAATGCTGACTCATCCCCTGCTGACTGAGCTAAGTTGACCAAACTTTGACCACAAATATCTTTCGATCCGTAACTCCATTTGACGAGTCGTTTGCGCCGTTGGAAAACTTGCGACGCGCTATCTGCGATGATGCCACTTTCATTGAGTTTTGAGGACTTTGAATTTTTTCCCTTTCTCTATCTGCTGAGGCCATTCTGAGCTTCTTGAGTTGTTTCTGCGAGTTCTGAGTTTTCCTTAGTCTTCTCTGGATTCTTTTTGGATCACGCCTTCCCACTGAGAGCTTTTTGGACCACCAAAATCTTTCATCAATCAACATAAGTGAGGGAAGAGTTCCCTCACCTTGTCCTTCTCAATCCACTTTGCTTTGCTTAGATGTATGCCCTTCAAACACTGTTAATTTTCAACAGGTAGTGTTTTTTGCAAATGAAAATAGAATATGTCATTCTATAGTAGAAATCTGTAGCAGAAAATAAAATCAGCATACAACCACAATTTTGCAGTATTGAAGATCACATTTTATTCCACACAAACATTTTTGGCATAGAAATCCGGAGGGGAAAAGGCCAATTTATAGAGGCAACATGGCCGACCCTACTGTGCAGAGATAGATTTACAAATCCAAAATGAGTTGAGGGTAGACCGATCACACGAAATTGTGGACATTGCTCTAGCAGAATTGTGATACCCAAATGTTGAGATTTCAAGTGCGGATAAGCAAAACAGATATATGCAATGTAGTTTAGATGCCCAATGACAAAGATTCTGAGTTTGGATCCTGGAGAACGAATAATTAGACTTTTGCAATAATGGTCCCATGGTCTAGCGATGAGGACATTGGACTCTGAATCCAGTAACCCGAGTTCAAATCTCGGTAGGACACTTGAACTTTTGTGTTTTGTCCTTTCTCTCCTTCCGGGCTTGGACACGCTGAATCATTTAAGCAGGGTTTAATGATTTTTGTTTCAGGCATATGTCTTTTTACTACGGACCTGTAATAAATGATGGTGAAATCTCTTTGACAAGAAGAATTTCATAGATCCAAAGCGCTGTGTTTGGAACATAGAATCGATGGAAAGGAAGGGTTTCGCTCAACAAACGAGTTTGGTGTCTTTAAGGGGTAAAACGAAATTCACGAGTACAGATTCATAAATAATTATTTTTGTTTTTCAACCAATATTATGTCACCCTTATCTGTGCATACCCCTGCAATCTTTATATCAAAGTCAAAACTAGGTTCACTGGAGTTGCTTTACAGGTAAAGCAGCCATAGCCTTAGAACCTCAAACAGTAGCATGAGATCACAAGACCAAAGTGTATTTTACAATACCTTTCAACCAATATTATGTCACCCTTATCTGTGCATACCCCTGCAATCTTTATATCAAAGTCAAAACTAGGTTCACTGGAGTTGCTTTACAGGTAAAGCAGCCATAGCCTTAGAACCTCAAACAGTAGCATGAGATCACAAGACCAAAGTGTATTTTACAATACCGTATCATTTCTTGTAAAATTTCTCAAAAGCAAAGTAACAAACATAGACATAACCATATAAATATCAGTTGCATATCGGGTTTATAGGCCTCAAGGGCATTATAGAAGACACTTTAACTATAGGAAAAAAAATATGGAAGAATAATGTTGATACATCTATTGGATCAAGTGGAGCTTCTGGTAGAGTTCTCACTATCTGGTACCCTATCAAAGTTGAGAACCTATTCTCTTCTAGTTCAAACAACTAGATCTTTAATAGGTTTTGACATCTCGAATCAGGGAAGATCTTCCATACGATTAATGTTTACTTGCTAGTCAAGTACCCAGAGAAGGTTGGGTTTTGGAATTCTTTACAGGAAATCATAGAAAAGTATGGCCTTGAATATTACATCATAGGAGGTGATTTTAATAAAATCACATCAAACACGGAAAATAAAGGAGGTATTACACTTAGGGATCCAATGTGGGAAAAAATGGAGGACCTTATCAATGAATCAGATCTCATCGATATCAAGCTTGCCAATGAGAAATACACTTGGAGCAACAAAAGATTGAGCTCATGCCACATTGCAGCAAGGCTAGATCGTTTTTTGGTTCATAGCAACTTTTTCCTCTAGGATTATTTAATCTCCTCTAAAATAGTTTCCTCAACAATCTCAGACCACAAGCCCATCATAGTCACCTTCGAAACCCCAAAAAACTATAGATATATCCCTTTCATATTTAATCCATTATGGCTCCATAGCAAAGAAAATTTTAAAATAGTTGAGGATTCTTGGCGGCTCCCAGTGAAAGGGTCCCCATCCTTTGTTTGGGAATCCAAACTCAAATTGGTCAAAAATGCCTTAAAAAATTGAGCATCAAAAATATACATTTCTCCAAATCAAGAGTGGATGGATTGTCAATTGTAGTTGGTGGAAATACAAAACAAATCGACCAGGAGGAAGTAACAGAAAGACTTCTACTTAAAGAAAGACAAATTAGCTAAAAACTGCATTTGGCATTTAGAAAGGAAGAATAACTTTGGCGCCTAAAATCTAGAAGCTTGTGGCTTAGATCAAGAGACAGGGACACCTCCTTCTTCCATAAGCAATCCAAAGCAAGAAGACACCGTAACAATGTCAAAAGTATTTTCCTAGAAAATGGCCAAAGAATTGAAGTATTTGCAGAGATCAAAGAGGCCACCAAAAGACATTTTGAGACATTATACACTAATGAGGAACATGTAAATCCAAACCATGTCATAATTACACTAGAGAAAATTCAAATTGTTATATCAAATGAAGAAAACTCACATCTAGTAAAGGAAATTGACAATGGAGAAAACATACAAGTAGTATGGAGCTTGGAAAAGGACAAAGCCCCGAGCCTTGAAAATTTTTCAATCCACTTCTTTAGGGTCTTCTGAACATTGTGAATATGGATCTTAAAAGGATGTTGAATTTCACTTTAAAAAGGAAAAAAGTTAGTGGCACACAAACTCCACTTTTCTCGCTCTCATTCTAGAGGACTTGAACCGTACTGCCTTTGCCAGTTTTTGTCCTATCTCTCTTTGTAATTATGCTTATAAAATTCTAACTAAAATAATTGCAAATAGGTTTAAAAAGGTAATTGGCAAGATAATCTCTGACAACCAAGGCGACTTCATGTGAAAATGACAGATCATGGACAATGTCATCTTAGTGTGGGAGGCGATTTACTCAAGAAAGCAAAAAAAGAAAAATGAATGATCATAAAAATGGATATGGCCAATGTTTTTTACCATCTTCGTCATTCCTTCCTCTTCACGGTCTTAGGAAAGTTTAGATTTTGCAATGGCTTCATTAACTGGATTCAATCATGTGTTGACTCCCCATGGATTGCTCCCCTCATTACTGGTCGTCCATCTTCCTTCTTCAGAGAACAAAAAGGATTACAGAAAATATATCTTCTCTCCCCCTTATTATACATAATCATGGCAGAATCCTTGAGTAGAAAACTTGAACAAGAAAGAAGGGAAGGTGAAATATAGGGTATCAATTTTACAAAGGGGGTAAGAGAAATTAATCACTCTCATTTTGCAGATGATACCTTACTCCTAGGTGCATTCTCTACAATAATAGCTCGAAGATTTAAACATGTTCTTGACTATTTCTTAAATGCCTTCAAAGGTAAAGTCGACAATGCAAAAAGTCATATTTACGGGTGGAATGTCCCTTCATATCAACTGCATTAGATTTCTCGAATTTTGGTTTTTCCAAGTGTTGAGACATGGTCATACTTCAAATACTTGGAAATGTCCATTTCCTTGCAAAATCCTATCTCTTATGTTTGGCAAGAAATTTTGGAAAAAATGGATAAAATGATACAACAGTGGGGTGCCAGGTGGCTCAATTTTGCTGGGAAAATCACTCTCATCAATTTTGTCCTTTCCTCTATTCCTCTCTATCAATGCTTGACCCTTTTTTCCCCCAAAAATATTATAGAACTCCTTGCTTGTAAAACCATAACTTTTTTTATGGGAAGGTGGTAAAACCGAGACCAAGAAATTTCACCTAATCAAATGATAAGTAATTAGACTTCCAAGAGATAGAGTAGGTATATTTATAAAAGACCCAACCCTTATGAATGCAACCATGGGAGAAATTCTTTTATGGAGATTAGTAACGGGAACAAGGGATTGGTGGAAAGAAGTAGTCGTCAAAAAATATTTTGGAGGTACAAGGAAAATATGCTTGGACATGCCTTTGATGGAAACTAAAGGATAGACATTGTGGAAGCTCCTTAAAACAATGGCAGTGATAATAAAATCAAAACTAATCTGGGTCCTTGGAAATGGACATATATTATTTTAGGGAAGCCACTATTGGGGAATTATGAAGAACTCTCCCCTATCAAAAATTGGCTCATACATAGAGGCTTCACAAAATTGGTATAACTTTCATAATGGATGGCTCAAGGCACATGGGAGGGATGGAAAGACATTTACTTTCTGGACAACTTAAAAGAGGCAACAAGTTCCCTTTATGTGCATTTAGCTCGGTGCACTCCATTGGACCAAAACACCTCAGATGATTGCAGATGGGGAAGGAAAGGATACATGGTAAAAGAAGGATACTCCTATTTGATTTTGGATTCCCCAGTCCTCCCCCAAAGATAATATATTGGGGAAATTTGGGCAGGTGACTCAGTTCCAAAAGTTAATGCTTTTTGTTGGGTGATGGTTCATGGCAATCTATTGACCAATGAAAATGTTCAAAAAAGAGTCATCCAAGGTTCATCGTGGTGTGCTCTATGCCATGAACAATGTGAATCAATCCACCACCTCTTCTTTGAATTCAATTTCTCTCTCCAATTTTGGGAACATATTCTCAAAGTAATCTTAAATCGTGTCACGCTCCCAAATTATTGGAATGATATTTTTCTGAAATGGAAAAAAAGGTATGTTGGTTCTCTACGCAAGAAGTCATTTCTCCAACACCTGTGGACAATGATCCCAAAATTTATGTGTTGGGAAATATGGCTTGCTCACAATAAAACTACTTTTCAATAGAAATACATCTCTCCTTCTAAGGTTGTGAATCTGGCATGCAGTTTAGTTGTTGAAGTGAATCAAACAACAGGGATGGAAGGATTGGCCTTGGTTTATCTAAATACATAGGAGTGAAGTTGGGTCTTAAATATACTACAACGCAGGCATGTTGCCCCTCTAAATCAACCCCTTTCTTCAACAACAAAGGTTGAATTGAGATTAAGACTCAATGAGGAATAATTTTCACAATGGAAGAAAAGACATGGGAGTCATATGTTATTCTTGGATGGTGCATCAAGAGGAAATCAAGGGGTGATAGGAGCGGGAAGGGTCTTGATAGACCCTGATGGAACATATAAATTTTCTTTTTCATGGGGTCTAGGAATTGCTTCCAACAACCGAGCATAATATCTAGCCCTGTTCATGGGGTTAAGGTTATCAATTGATAAGAGGATACAAAAAATAGTGATATTAGGGGATTCATAAATCATAATTAAGGCGACAAAAGATTGCAAAAATAAAGATCATATGGATATGGACAAAGGTATTTTAAGACTCCAACAAGAGATCGTAAAATTTGAAGAGGTAACCTTCTTTCATATCCTCGGAGGGAATAATTGTAGAGCTAATGATCTTTCTAAGGAGGCATCATACTTGAACCAAGGAGTTCTCGGCACAAGTTCTAGAGAAAAGGAGGTCCATTTTCCCTAACCCCTATCTCCATGATTCAAATGTTTTGCACGAGAAAAAAATGGGTTTTTTTCAAGCCCATATCCTCTTAACAAATTAATTATGCCTCTTGACACTTATGAAGCAATCTTGACGCCATTTGTCAAATCAAATCTTGCTCCACCTTCCTCCCATCACACAAGTCATATGTGGATTGCAAATAGGTTGAAAATCAAATGTTAAAGCATTGCATTGTTGGTCTTCCATCTCACATAACAATTCAAAGGAAACAATATTTCGGCTCCAATGTTATAGTTGAAGAAGCTTCAGTCATGCAACCACAACTAAACCAATATTAGAAGGAAAGTGCCCATACTTTGGTAAATTTTGATTTGAAGTTGTAATCACTATTGTTTTCTAATGTTTTTCAAAGTATAATTAATACAAGGGCTCTATGTAAGGTTGTATACACGTAATTACTTCAGGAAACTTTGTGCCCTCTTGGATGAATCCCCTCTTTGTAAAAGGAGGGTAGATAGGTTTATCAATAACTCTATCTTGATCTTGCTGAAGCTTTTTTGTAGACATTTGTTGAACAACTCAATTGCGGCTCCTTTTTAATACAAACTAACTGTTTTTGTAAAAAAGAAAAAGAGATTTTCTTGAGGCAAATGATCCAGTCCCAATTTCATGTGATTGCATTGAACTGCAAGTTTTATTATATCAATCCAAGAAAATGTTGGACAAGTATGATACCCGCCTTCTTGACACTTTATTAGAGATATTAAAGTTTGTCTTTGCTACAAGATAGTTTGAGACTTTACCCCCCTTTGGTACAAAGATAAGCTAGATGTTGTAAATGTTTAAAATATAACTTGGGATGTTTCACACATTGGCCTTCAATATTTTGGAAAAGATGTTGTTCTTACTAATTTTTTTACGTTGTTTAGTTCATTAAGACTCATTGTATTTGAGTTATTTCATGTTGTCTAGTTGGCGAGTAGTACTTTTGCAATGCATTTATATTGTGGAGTTGGAGACTCATTGTACTTGACTTTTCAAAGTATTTATATGTTTGTTTAGAAAATTTGAGCAATAATAAGATGATCTTATAGTTTTGTAATGATAGTTATACTTGACTTGCAATTTATGTAGTTGTACTTGACACTACTATTATTTAATGGGTTACAATATTTTGATTCTCGTGTATATTGTTTAATGGGTTACTTGACAATGTTGTTTAAAACATATGGCATTACTTGAATTTCACTACATATTATATAAGAGATAGGGCAAGCGTATGATGTTGCATTTTCTATTTGAATCTCATTTCTTATTGATGAAAGTAATTCACATGATTTCTCTTTGTATATGTCTTTGATTTGAGAGGTTTTAATAGTGTTCAAAGAAGAAGTTGATTGAAATGTGTACTTAGTAGCATATTTGGAAGACCTAGTTTCTCCCATTCTCTCATGTTATACGTCCATTTCTAGGGAAACCATTAATTGAGTAGAAGAGCAGAGCATTGTAGCCGATATAGCCTACTACACAACATGAAAGGTTTCTTCCACATGAAAATAAAATATTAGTATGTTGATAAAAAATGGATTGAAAATCACATTTGTAATGGAACTATAAGAGACTTAGAGTCAACAATTTTAGGTTATAAAAATTGTGCTAATGATTTTACATATAATAAGAAAAAACCAATATACAAGAGCTCTAGCCTTATGCATCATGTTATCGCACAAGTTGTAGGTTGGGAAAACCCCAACCCAAACCTAATATGGAGACAACTTAGAGAACACCTACCCACTGTCACCTTAGGCAGGTATTCCTGTCACTTTAGAGATGAAGAATCACCTCAAGGGGGGAAGCCCAAGTGACTCTAGGGGAAAATGAGATGAAAAGTGGTACGATGAAAGTGTAACCCATATAGGTCAACATATTAAGCACATAAAGGCTTGAGAAAGAGTCTTGGTGGTAGCCAAAGGTTTCCAAGAGGTAAGAGTACCTGTAAAGAGTGATGTACCTGCTCAAGACACAAGAACAAACCAAGTATATGTGTATAATGTTAGGTGGACAAGAAAGTTAATCTTGTTGTCCCTAATTCCAGCAATAAACAATGATGTATACCAGCAACAAAATGATAATGAAAACTGCAAAATAAAGTTTCTCAAATCTTAGTGAAAGGTACAAGAGAGAATCTAGCAAATTGACTAGTTTAGCTCAAGAAGAAAACATAAAGCTTTAGCAATAATGTAAGGCTATTGTAAACAAGTTCTATAGAAATAATTATTGGCCTTATGGATGTAACAAACAAGTTATTACAACAGAGAAATCAACTATCAAAACTTGCCAACAATCCACCCAAAAAGTGTGCTAGCCTTAGTAGATTAATGTGGCAAACTTATAACAACTTTCAACAGTTGAGTAGTGAGCTATTAATGAAAATATATTGGGGTTTCTGTAGCCCTAATGGATGTAGATGAAATTTTATAACAACATCAAGAAATACTTATCAAATTGAGACACCCTAGTGGCTCAACCAAACATATAAAGCATAAAATTAATTCCAAATTAGACAATCTCAAAAGGATGACTTTTCACATTTATTGAGGCAAGTATTTTATATCGCCAATGAAAAATTCAGATTAGTGCCTTTAATATTTGGGTGAATGGAGTCTTTAAACACAATTTGGATCAACAAGATCCCTAGGGGTGTAAATCCTCTTACTCCCTAGGGTATGCTAATCAAACGAGGGTAAAATCTAGGAGGGTATACACACTCATATTTGACGCAGTAAGAGTCCGCGACCACACTACCTCCACCTTGTCGCACTCTCCTGCTCTCAGGATCGATCAAAATCTCCTTTACTGGTGAGCCGAAGCGGCTCTTTAGATTCCCCAATGGAATCTCTGCTACAATCTAACCCAGACCACAGGTCCTTTCTTTTACCCTGTCACGGCCTCTGCACCTAACCGTGGTAGTCCTCGATCTTAATATCGGGGCTCGGGGTTTCGTAATTCCCGTTGTGACAAACTTCTATCCTCATGAATCCCCGATCTTCGATTACCGATAAGCTCTCCTTTTCCCTTNCAAGATCGCAACCTTGTGTCTCCCCTCGGGGTTTCGGCCTTCCTGCCGTCGGGAATTTTTGACCCTTCGAATTCTCGATCCCCGAATTACCGATGCGCCATTGTATGGGTTAGCCCTCCGAGCTATACTATGGCCCTATGTGACCACAACAACAACTCTCATCGGGGTTTCGGGGTTTGCGGTGCCGAGGTGCACATGTACCCGGAACTCCCGATCCTCCGATCCCCGATGCGCTCCTTCACACTATGGCCCCCCTCGGCTCAGCTCCCGCTCATATGACCAACTCCCGTGACCACATCCTTATCCCGTCGGGGCTACGGGGTTCGTGAGTTCGAGATCCACGAACTCCTTGCTCCCGGGAACTCCGATATCCTGATAGTCGATACGCCGATAGATGGCCTCCCTGTTGGGATTTTCCCGGTATCGCTCGATTGCTGCCACGTGTCCTCTCCAAGTGGACGGTCCCAATTATGTTAGGATTTCAAGACTTTCGATGTCCCGTTTCCTTGTCCTCAGGAACTCCGATTTCCCGATGACTGTTATCCCGATTCTCTGCGGATCTCTGCCACGTGTCCTCTGCCAACGGACGGTCCAGATCCTCGTAGGGATTTCGCAACTTGCGAAGTCTCAATTCTCTTGCCCTCGAGAATCCCGATTTCCCGATGGTCGATATCCCAGTGATGACTCCTCTCATCGGGATTCCCTCTCCTTCTCACGAGGACTTAACTCCCTCGCAGCTCTGGAGATCCGATGGCTGACGGGTATCTGCTTCCGATCTGATGGCTCAGATCCTTTCTCTTGGTGCGCTCCTCCTCCAGAGGCTAATCTCCGCGCACCTTCTCCCGATCCAACGACTGACGGGATTTATGTATGAGATCCGACGGCTATCGGTCTCCTCTCCTGTGCGCTTCTTCTAACGCTCCTCCTGGATGTGAACTACTCAACGGTCCAGATCTCTTCTTCCCAGCCGATCTGACGGCGGTTGTTGCTCCCTCCTGAGATTCTGTGCTTTCTTCCCAACCTTGGGAGAATTTCAATTTCTCCAAGGCCTCAACCTTTACTGCTCCTCTCCGCGAGCTCCTCCAATTTGAGCCTTTCTGCGCGTATGAAATGCTTCCCTTCCTGAGCTTTCCTTCCTCAAGTCCTCGAAGGATTCCTTCGACTCCTGCACTCCTTGTAGAGTCTCCTCACGCACACAACGTGCTTTCTCTTCTGAGCTTCCCCAAACACTCAGACCCCTTGGGGGATTTTGGTCTTTCTTCTCCCGTAGATGGAGAATGTTTAGATGCCTCCTGGCTCCCTTTGCCTCAAGCAACCTATTGTTGAGTCCTTCTGGGTGTTTAGCAACCCAGCGAAGATCCTTCAGTGGATTCTTCTTCAAACTACAGAACTCAAAGAGTTCTCTTCTCCTGTGTCGTCTGCACAATATCTCTATGCCCTCCTGGCAGAGTGTCTTCCTTCCTCAGAACGTTCAGCAGTTATGTTCTCCTGTGCACTTATGCATTCGCTCGATGCCCACTTGGCAGAGCTCTCACAGAATCCTCAGTGATTCTGGTCTTCCTTCAAACTCTCAACAGAGTTCCTTCCTCTATGCACTCCTATACACACGTTCAATGCCCACCTGGCAGAGCTCTACAGAACTCCTCAGAGATTTTGTCTTCTGTCTGAACTCACAACCGAGTTCCTCCAACTACACCTCATGCATATGCTCAATGCCCACCTGGCAGAGCCCCACAAAACTTACAGCAAAGTTCTGTCTGCAACTGTGTTTCAGCCACACAGCCTTACCTCCTGAGGTGTTCAGCAACCTCATAGGTCTTCTTCCTGAGTTGATGATTCCAGTTCCTGTGCCGCAACACGTCTTTGTCTGAACCCGCAGTATTCAGAAGTGCAACCTCTGTGCATGGCTCTCAGAACCCTCAACATTCTGTCACACCTTCCTGGTGTGAAGCCTCAAAGACCTTCAACCTGAAATCAAACGAACTCCTGCAGAATGCATCAACACACATACATTCACAGCATAAAAGGAACACACACAAACATCCATATAACACAGAACTCATGCAGGAAAACTGTTGCTTGTATTAAAAATGGCAAAATGCCTGTATCTTTACAATGGTGTTCCTGATATCTCTCTGGCTCTTCTCTTCTCTACCACCTATATCTCTAAAAAATGAGATCTCAAAATCTATTTTACTTGAGGGGCTCATCGAGCTCTTCCCTCCAGGTCCACCTACTCTAATAAATTACAATAAATGGTTGTCTAGTCTAGCATCTGGATCTAGATCTTAGTCGATCTAGCATTAAAGACGATCTTAACTACAACCTGCATAAAGGCATGGATTTTATGGCTCACCAGCCTAAGATCATTAAGTTACATTCATTTCAAATTTAAAATGAGGTTGCTCCTCCATTAAATGTGCGATTTGAATTCGCTGCGTGGTTGGCTGGCTGGCTAACTGACGTGGAGCAATGCTCCTGCATCAATATTCCTCCTAGAAACCCTTGAAAAATGACTTGTAAACTTAGCAATTTAGATGAATATTAGTGGAGGGTGTATCCAACATACTCCTCCTAGGGTTTCAACCAACACTAACCAAGAAAGAGCAAGAAATAACTAACAAATGAAAATTTTTCTTTACCAATTCCAAGAAAGAGAGAGATCAAATCCTAGTTCACCAAGCAAATTACCATCCAATAGCATGAAAGAAATCCTCCAAGAGGTGAGCACCACCTTAGCTCATCCAATCACCGAGAGATAACACCAAAGATCATTTGCACAAGAAATAAACACCAATAACTCTCAAGTATAGAGAAAATTTCAACCAAGTACTTCTCATAATGGGAGAGTTATGTTATTCAAATGAGATTCAAATGATCTTTGTTTATACAAAATTTCTTAAACATAGTTTGTCCACATAAGTTAGGGTAAACAAAAAATAAGAGGGAAACAACCCTTATTTTCCCCCTTTACAAAAATAATATTATTTAATTTTTACTTTTGCACATGAAAGAAAACCCTAAAATGACGTCACCCCTCTAAGGGTGAGGTATTGGCCCTTTGAGAAAGTTGTTGGGGTGGAAGGTTGAGGTAGTTGGGGTTCATAAATCCTTCATCTCATGCGCTATATCCTCCTCAAGTCTCCTCCCACCAAATCATGCCAAGTTTCAAGTAGCAACTCCATCACCACCAAACCCTAGCCCCTCTATGACGTCAAGCCTCAAGAAAGTGACATTTTGCCTCCTTCAAGCAAAATGTTTGAGTGGTAGGGGCTAGGTTAGTTCCTAAATTATTCCATGTAAGCCTCCAAAGGCATGTCTCCATGATTCGTCATGTGGTCCCTTAGCATCCAACCCGTGGGATTGAATCCCCATGGAATCCCAAGCTAGGCTTGTTCCTCCAAATCTATCCACCTACTAGGTCTTACAAAGACAAATGGATATGCCCTCCAAGGATCTCAAGTCAAAGAATCATGACGAGAAATTCAAATCAACAAAATATCCATTCAAGCAAGTACATCCAAACTACCTCATCAAAATAAACTAATGCTCAAAGACCCTATGCAATTTACCAAGTTTGAGCATAGGAGGGTTGACAAAATGACCTATTGGGTGAATCGTGCCTCAAGTTTAGGGGTGTTTCCCGAGGGAACCTCCTTATAAGTCATGTGGATGATGTGTTAATGATGAGGGGAAGAATTTTTGGCATGGGGTTCATGACATACAAGGGGTTGTAGTGTCTCACTTATGGGTGCCATTTTAGAGGGTGTGTTGCACCTTCGTTTTCAATGCATCCTTTTTCCTAGTCCATTTATTTCCATTAATTGATTAATAGTCCAAAACCTTGGGTAGTCCCTATTGGTGAATCGATTAGTTTGGGGAGTTGTATGACAAGGCCACTTGAATATAGAGGTACACAGAGCACCATATGCAAGGAAAGAAAGGGGCATCGCATGCATGTACACACCTCAACGAGTGGGGACATTTATATAATATTAATTTGCTTTTGCAGATCTTTGATTTTTTAGGAGAAGCTTTTCATTGCTCTCAAGACCTCTTTGGGAGAACATATCGAAGGTTCATAATTGAGATTTGATCTTTTTCCAGCCACAAGCCTCTGGGTCTTCAGTCCCTTCTTCCCATGAAGTGAGGGAGAACCCTTTCTTGGGTCAGTACACCTGAAAAACCAAAAAGGTGAGGAGATGAGGGGATGAAGTGTGGAAAGTAGAAAGTACGATCTGGAATGGCACGATAACTCATCAAAATGACCTCCTAGTAGAATACATATCCCTAAGGGTGACTCACTTACTAGGGAACAATGTCAACCACCAAGGTGAAATAGGGAAAATAGCATAATGTTCAAGCAAATGTCACATAATCAAAAGAAGTAATAGATGTAACAAACTCAAATGTCTCAAATATTGAAATGACACCCACCATAATACTTGAATTGTACCTCATGGACAAAAACCCAATGTATTTTGGAGGCCAGTTGATGTGTTGGATATCGTCATGATCAACCTAGAGCTATGGTGGTGAGGTGGGTCTCCATTTGTGCAAGTGGACACTGTTGGTCAATCTATCTCTCGGTACTCCATGTACGCAACCTAAGGGCCTCGAGACATCAACTCCTTAGTTGTCCCACAAAATGGGGATAACATCTGGCTCCCACTTGGGGACATGTGCTTGTCGTGGAGTGCATGAGAACCACAACATCTCCTAGTATATATCTGCTTACACTAAAACAAAAAATTGTAAAATCTAGGGTGTTTCTATCACCCTTCATCCATATACATCAAAACAAAAAATGAAACTAATCTAAAAAAGAAAATTTTAGCATTTTTTCAAAAAATTCTAAACTAAGCATGAAATCAATATGCAAGTATAGTAAAATGAAACTTGAAATGCATCTAAACTAACATGAGAAATCATGATGCAAATGCAAGGAAATAAATATGACCTACCTACTTACCTAGGGCCTGGGGCCTAAAGAAGTCATGTGACCTGAACATAAGGTTGGAGAAGATATCCATCCATCTGGTAATGGAATCTTCCTCCCATCCAAGGATGTCAAATAATACTTTTCTTTATCGGACTTATTCTTGACAATGTAAGGGCCAAGCCATGAGCTGTCATCCTTCTGGTCATTTTTGGGCTTTCCCTTCTTCTTGTCCCACATGTACATAAGACTTCCTTCACTTTAATTGATGTAAGGTATATTCTAAATGTGTGGAGAAGAAGAAGGTTCTGTGTTGACTGCTCTTTTGATGGCTTCTTCACATTCTTTATATTCTTTCTTCAATATTTGGATAGACCCTGGCTCTTTCCCTTGGAACTTTGCAATTTTTTATTTATATTCATTTTTCCTTGGGAGGAGCATGTCTATGGAGTCCTCCTACATAAAAGGAAATTCTCGTGGATTGTATTCAATGGTATCTAGGACTTCATCAAACTCATATTCACTTGTATAGTCAAGACTGTTGGGATCGGTCACATGCTTTTTGGTTCACTCTCGACTGTATAATACCTCAAAAGTGTCATCTCCCATGGGGATGTGTGTATGGGTGAGGTCCATGCTAAGAAACCACCAACAAGAGCAGACCAAATCCTTGATAAGAGAATCCCCCAAGTATCTGGGACATCAATCACCACTATATTCATGAGGAGGATGATATGTGGAAAGTCAATAAAAAAGACCTCAATGTCCTCACATAACCCATAAACCTTGACACTTTTAGAATCAATGCCACATAAGTTTTCATAAGGTCACGTTGTCTTCAAGCCAATTTGTTCCATTACCTTTAATGACATGACATTTATGGAGGCCCCAAAATCCAACATACAGTTGTTCAAGCGGAGGCCTTTCATACCTAATGAAAGATAAAAAGGAGGATTGTTGTCCTTTTTATGATTGAGATACATAGTGTTCAAAATGATGGGAGGATATTCCTTCTCAGTCAGTACCTATAATAACTTCAAGAATTCCCTCCTTACAGAAGGAATTTTTCACATCTCTGTCACAAGAACTGTCATATTCAATTTTCCAAACATGGCTGCAACGTCTATGTTCAACTGAATCTCATCTATGGAAGCTATATTAGGAAGAAACTCATGTACTAGAGGTGGAGGTGGTGGGACCACCTTCTCTACAGATTGAGGAGGAGTGGCAGGCTATGATGGAGGGGATGAAGATTTATTTCTTCTAGTGTATGTCAAATAT